>JANZLQ010000057.1:3205912-3231598 GCA_026212715.1 Elanus axillaris | reverse complement strand
GTGGCAAAAGAGAAAAGAAAGCACTTCCTAGAACAGTAACAAACACAAAACGTGGCTATTGCTATCCGTTTTCTCAGTTACTGTCAGTGCACGAAAGGAACACAGTGCTAGGTGGTAGCCTAGGCAGTTGCATCCTCTTTGTGCTCAAGCAGGAGAGGGACATGAGGTGCTGAGCAGTCACTCCCAGCAGGTATGCAAACCAGTTGAGTTTAATTAGAAACATCCTGCCGAAAGGGGCTGCTGCTGGAGCCTGTGTTTTGTTGAGTGTCTGACGCAACAACTGAAGATGCCCCTCTCCTTCGCTTGCTGTCTCCAGTGGTCCCCAGACATGAGCGCTGGACTCATGTTATACTGCTACGCAGCAGGTCTTTTCCACATTGCTGCCTTCCTGGGCATCTCAAGAGATGCAGGCTCATTTAATCTACCCATCCCGTTCCTCCTAGCACAAAGGCAGACCAACCCCATTAAAGTGAAAGGGCTTTGCTAGACTTGGGAATAGATGCAATGCTAGGGGTTGTTCTGCTCTGTAACTGTCCTCTTCACTCCATATGGATTAAAAAGACTTCACAATGTTTGCAATTTAATTTATTTTTTTTGCTTAGGTCTGTGGGCAGCACTAAAATTTATCTTATGCGTATGTTTCTGTGTGTGATTGCAGGAGTTACCCAGTTCATTATTTTTAAGCAGTTGAGTTTTTTCACTGGTTTGCTGAAAATCATGAGAGATTGATTATACCCTATTTCCTGATGATCCAGTATTTTTCCTCGGGCAGTTCTCAAGAAAATTCATTTTTCCCTCCTTCAAATACAGTATCCATCATTAGACTACTGCCAAACTGTGTAAACAGAAAAATAACTGGTCTGTAGTGCAGGCAGCTCTGGTGCCATCTAAACAAGAGATACTCTACAGACGTTTTCGGTCAATTCAAATCTGGTTCAGGTTACTAGTCATTAGAAGTCACCCCCTTATCTGCTGTCTCTGGAGAGGTTGCAGCTGTTTTTTCCCATTCTCTTCAATTAAGTGACAGGCTGACGAAACCATTCCTGCAATGGAGGTATGCAGATGCTTTAGGAAATCACACATATGGTTTCTATAGATGGCAGGCTGCCTAGAGTCAATCCTTTCATAGAAAGAGAATTAGCTATTCCTCCCCACACATGGTTTTAGACAGCACTGTACTGCTTTAACATTGTTCAGAGCTCATGTAGAGCCATGTACCTGCCAAACTGACAGTTCCTATGGTCCTTCTGTAGGAGCCAGGACTTCTCTAAATGGTGAAGTGCAACTAGATAGTTCTGCTGCTGAACCAATTCTCTACAAATCCCATGTGTTTGTATTTATGTGAGAATATCAGCACCTTTTCTCAGTATACCTACATTGCTTCTAAAACTAAAATGCAAATATTATAGTATAAAGCTAAATACCTTAATCACATGCCAACAAAAACAACTACTGTCTGCTATATTTTGGCTAAACATTTTGATCTCAAGTATCCATCTATAAAGGAGCTTCATATCACTTTGGACTTTTAAACAGTTTCAGAAATCTAGCCAGATCTGGAGAAAATATGCTTGATGCTTGGACCAGTAACAGGTTTTTTTCATGCTTGACATCCAGAAAGATGACTGCTATGGAAGTGTCTAGTGTGGTTATTACATGACAATTAGCAGTTGTTTCTCTGCTGACAGATGTCCACATCAAAAAGCACTGATTGTCTCTTTTGTTTGCAATTTTAGAGATACCATAATCAAGTATTTTAGACCATCTCCAAGAGATACTGTCCTTTGCACCAAAACCACAGCCTTGTTGCCTAGGTTCATGCTGGGGAAAGTCAGATGATTGTGAAATACTGTAGCAGATGAGTTAAGTGGAAGTTTAAGTCCTTTCTCCCCATACAGAATTAAAAATTGCAGTTATTTCTATGGATAGATCTCTTACCCAGGGTAGATAAGCAAGCTGTATTTCAGCATTTTGATTACTAATGAATTGTTTCAGCAATGAAGCAGCATACAGTATGTACACATCACTGGTGGCATTGCTCATCTGGGACTGCTAAGAAGCAAGAGAAGGGAAAGGAAGAATTTGTAAAGAAGGGATGAACGACTTAGCATGAACACATTCTGGTGAACAAAGTTCACAAATTCTCTTAATGCATAGCTATAGCACAGAACATGTCTCAAAAGAAAGCTTCTTAAAATGTCACAGACAAAATAGCATTATTCAGATAATTCAGGGGAAAAATAGCTGGTTTACATTAGTGCTGAAAAGAATGCAGTGCAAACTACAACCTAAATTAGTATTTCTGCCTGTAATCCAGAGGTCTGTCCTCTAGCCTTCCCCTCCTGCAGCCCAATGAAGTTTAAAGGAGTCCTTGGGTGAGGGTTTTTGCCTCAGGTAGGATTGCAGAATGATGTGCTGTGCCTGGCAGTGTGATTTTGAAACATTTGCTAACAGGCAAAGGTCTGTGGGAGCAGACATGAGACTGGCAGGTGGGATGTAATAGCAGAGACTTTGTGCAGCTGCCAAAAAATCACAGCCCAGATGCTGGAGGTGAACACATGCTGCCTGATAGGATGATATTCTGGGGAAAAGAAGCCGCCAGCAAGTGTCTTGTCAGAGAGAAGAATTTGATTCTGTGTCCAGTGCTGCCTTACCTTGTCCTTCTCCTGGAGTCAGACAAGTCACAACACTGTTTATGCATCAGTAACTGGCTGGGCACGGAGATGTACTGCATTTTTTCATTATGTTGCACTCAAAAAGTACCTCACCAAGTCAGACTCCTCTTTGCCTCTCCAGAAGCTTATTTAAACCCCTGACTTACTGTCTGCTTTTCCTTCGCGCTCTCTCTCCTACCCACCACCACCACCACCACCACCCCCTGCCTCCTCTGCATGAGCTATCTTCTCTGAGCTCCCTGTTCCCCTCACACATTCATCCTGCAAGGTACATTCTTATTGCTGTTCCTCAGAGACCGTATTCTTCCCAACATTGATCTTCCTTACTTTTTTCTCCATCCCTGCTCTGTTGGAGGTCAGTTCCCGCTCTGAAAAACACCAGCAAAGAGAGAAACAAAGCACAGCAGCAGACCAGCCAACTTACACCCTTCCACAACCATCCTGATCAACAGGTAACTAGGACTGGCACTGTAGTGAGGTACTAAGGGCATCCACAGACTGGTGGCTAACATGCTCCCACACTCTAGTATGAAAGGTCTGGGCAAAGCCAGCAGCCTGCAAACCAGGCCAAGTACTTCACCCTTTCTGCCCAAAGGAGGAATTTCTTAAAAATACATGTCCTGATATACCACTGAGCCACATGGCACAGTAAGTGCAATCTTATTTTCAGCCTGCTCTGCCGGGTGACATAGCTAGTTACACCTCCTCCCCAAAATGGAGTGCAACACTTGCTGGTGGACCATCAGCGCAGCAGGATGGTGCTCTCCACTGGAATTCCCTGTCAAGTGATCACATGCTTGTTGTGTGTAAGGCTACGGTTGCAGGAAGCATCTGCAATCATGCTGAGTGTAATCAGGACAGCTGCTTTCTGTCTGTCGGTACAGCAGTGGTACTCTGCAAGTTCCAGATAGGTAGATGGGTTATGGGCTGGGGAGGAGAGAGCAATCAAAACTAATTTTAATCTGGCCCTAAGAGAACCTCTCCCAATGGATATTATGCCTGTCTGGCATCTTTTGCAGCTCGGCCAAGCAGGACAACGGTAAAGCAACATTTGGCTTTTGGAGATGGCTTGGTAGCCTCCTTCAAACCATGCCTGGTTAGTATTCTGTTTTCCCAACTCTGAGGCTTATTGCAGAATCCCAGGAATGTTCCTGCACTTGAGATATCCCAAAATAACTGCTCAAAGCTCTCCTTGGGGAAAAACAATCCTTCTAGTAGCCTCTTAACTCAGATTTTTGTGTTGAAGCAGCTGAGCTTGAGGGAGAGAATTTGTCTTTGCCTCTAGACACTGGCTCCCACAGGAGAAATGAGCATTTTGGATGCTCACTTTAAGTAGTTTGTGCATCAGCTCACTCACTGTCCAAGGAATTGCAAACACTTTGTTCTCCTCATTTCTGTTTGCAGCAGAACCCCCCCTCCCCCACCACCATCCTCCTTGCAAAGCCACTAGTTAGCTGGGAGCTTCAGTAGCCCAGCCATGGGAGCAAATCCCTGGCTGTGCAGTGGGGTCACAGCTCCTGAGCACCAGTTGGGAGCTAACAGAGTTGTTTTGCATGTTTGTTACCTGCTCTCTTCTGCAGTTGCCAGGCTTCCTTCCTCCACCCAGAGGAGACAGTGGAGCCATCACAAACAAGGTGATAAGTGATTCTCTGATACCAAAGCCATCACCTGCACACTGTGAGGCGCCACTTCCTCTCCTGGGGGAACTGCGCATTTCCCTCGTCAGCAAGAGACCGGACCTGCTGGAGTGTTTGGGGTGGTTGGAACAAGCAAATCTGATCCACTGTGCAGTGCAGACATTTCAGTCCATTAGTGGGAGAGCTGGTGCTCTGCTTCTCAGAGGTGGATTATCCTGGTTTCCAGGGGATCCATAGCTCCTGTTTATCTGTGCCAGTCACTTGCATTCCTCTGTTGCAGTAAGTTAGTCTCCATGTCCCTGAGGTGCTCATTACCACATTATTCAGGCTCTGTTTATGTAACTTTAGAAACCAAAATAAATTCCTGAAAGACGAAACTCCCCAGCTCTTATCTGATCCCTTCTCTGAAGTGTATGTAACACCACACAAGAAGCTGTTACATTTCTTAAACCCCTCGAGTTCCTGGGGTGGTTCAGTTGTCTCTGGAGAGTAAAATTTGCATCCAGTCCTAAAGACATTGTCCTCTGCCTGATCTCTCCCTGCAGCAGATGCCTCTCCGCTCCACTGAGCTCCAACCTGATCTTCCAGAAGATTACTAGCTTTAGTTGTGGTTTCCCATCCACAGCCCTCGAGTTACCACTGCAGCTCTACTAATCACTATTGTCCTCATGCTGTGCTTTGCTCTGAAATCAAATTAAAGCCTAGAAATTGTAGTAGTCAAGGTCTACAGCTGAACTCATAAACGGGATTTGAGAAAGTGCTCAGGGTACTGTCAGAAGGGGGAAGGGGTGGAATGACTAACCCCTTTATACTTCAACCTTCAAACACTGTTTTAAACAAACAAGGAAAACAGTTATAATTAGCTACAATACTGTACTATTTAGGCTACCTGTTACCACACCAAAGACAGGACAGAGTGATATACTGTAGTAATATAGTATATAAAATAGTATGTAGCAAAATGGCAGAATATGTTGCCTCCTGGCACATAAGACACAGCTGCACAAACAGGGTTTGTGTAAACTAGCAAGACTCCCAGATTTTCAGCAAGCTGTCCCAATACACTGAGCTGGCCACAGTCAAGAGAAGGAAGCAGAAGTCCCTTCTTGCCAAACAAATGGGAAACACAAAAACATTACAGCTCTCCAGTATCGCTGGAGCTTCCATTTATACTAATGTTATGTGCAGTATTTATCAAAAGTCGTCAGTTATTTATCTTCTCAATGAGTTGCTTCATTCATTGTCTTTTGAGCATGTAACAGAAAATGCTATCTGTAATTCAGCAAAATCGTTTTGTGCATGGAGGCTCATGATTTATGAGAGCTTTTATGTTAAGAGACGATAAGGAAGCATACTCCTTGCAAGATCAGAGGCACCTGAGCAGAAGCCAGAAGCATTGACTGGACCACAGCAGTGTGTTCCTGCCCAGCCTGCTCTTATGTTTCCCAGCAGTTCAGCTAGCTTAGTGCTTAGCTGCAATATTGCACTTTGAGGCTCTGACTGTAGCTGTGTGGAGGATGTCATTAATAACATGCTACTACAGAGAGTGCCAGTAGTGGAAAACTAAGCAAATTAAGATTTTTTAAATATCTCGGCTCCCCTTTCAGAAGACATCTGCTGTAATGTAATCTACATTGGCATGCTATGTGCTTTTGTCAGCTGTAACTTTGCTGCGCTACACCCTTCCTCAGAGACATACTAAATGTGGTGCTTACTCTGGCAATTAGTTCTGTGGGACTGAGCTTCAGAGAGACCCTTGGCAGAGCTGAAGCTGTTATCTAGGAGAACCTGTTCATGAATCATACATTCAGACAAGATCTACTCTGTACAGAGAGGCAATATCTTTGCATGGGAAATGTGCACATCAGCCCCTCCTTTGTTGCAAAGCAATGCATTAAAAATTGGGGAAAGATCCAGCATTGACACTGGAGGAAACCTAAGCAGACAGAAATTGCCTGTTCATCAGCCACAGCACGCTGGGCACTCAGATTAATTGGGTGTCCTAGTCTTAAGCCCAGACATTCCCCAGCTATATGCAGCAACATCTTGCTATGTGCAACAGAACATAGGCACCTGCTTTCTATGAAAACAGAGGCAGAGAGCTGTTTCCCCCTCTGGAGGTGATGGGGTGCTTAACTGCTGCCCTGACTTCTTAAAAATATTTGCTAGAAGTTAACATGCACCCACTGGGCATGAGAGGCAAGTTCTCAGCCCTTCTCAGCCTGAGAACACTTAAACCCAGGACTTCTGCCTCCCAAAGCTTGTCCCTTGACCCTGTCCCTGCTCTCCAAATTGTTCCTGAGTAATGGCAGATTATTCAATGCAAAATACATTAGCAGCCAATGAAGCACAGCTGGCTTTCTAGTCAAGTGCTTTAGCCAGCAGGTTACCTGCTGCTCTTCAGCATCCTGCATATATGTTGCATGCCTTTTCTCTCATGGCTGGTCAGTCTCAATTCCACACATATTTTGAAATAATTGGTTATATCTAGGCTGATTCTCACTAAATTCAACAAGGCTTTCTGCCAGGGAAGCAAGTACAGTGCATAACAGAATTGGGACCTTAAATTATAAATTATGTATTTTAAATTACTACTTATTATTAGTTTGGGACCTTCTCTTAGTGCATGTTTTTACAGACAACACCATGAGCTTGAGTCCTCGTTGAAGCTACTGTGCACTCTACTGCAACATTACTATGACAACTGCTAAGATCAGGGCTGGGAGAAATCTTGCCTTCCCTAGGAAAAGGGAGTGCAAAACAAATACTGCATTTAGTCTCAAATGTGGTTGAGGCATCCTGTTAGATTTCCTTGCTTGCTGCTTCATATCCATGTATGTCTCAGCAAAGAAGAACTATCTAGAGAATATTCAGTGTGCAGAAAACAATTCTGCTTTGAACAAAGCTTAAGTGATGACAATCCAACAAGGCATAAAAACTGTTCGTTCTCCCTAGGCTTGTATGAGCCTCCCTATGAAGAGATCAGAGCCTCCTAGTTTGAAATGCTGCCTTAGGGTTTGCTTTTTACATCAATAAATGTTTTATCACATTTAAGCTTCAAACAAGGTACAAACATCCCTGCTAACATTTGATGAACTCAAATAGGGACAGCAAACCTGGGCAGAGGGCAGTGTGCAGCACAGCAGAGTGCTTACCTTCTGCAGGGGGGGCTTGCTTTGGCCTCACAGAAGGGCCTGGGCAAGATGGTGCTTTTGCAATTATACACTGCCTTGAAAAACATGTTGGTAAGCTAAGGAAGGGGATGTCCCTCTCTTCAGGGAACTTTTGATCTTTTCTTTCTTTTGCTTTTCTTCTCCCCTTGCCAAAGCTACCTTGGTACGGTTGGTGAAGTGTATCTGTGTGCCCTGGCCTGTGGTGGGCTTAAGACATCTCTGTCTTCATGCTCATCAGCTAGTCTGTCTCTCCTGATACCTCCTTGCAGTCTCATTTCTTCTCTCACCTGCACACGAAGGTGCCGCAGTGAAATTTAAGCAGCAATCTGCTGCTAGGCTGCCTTTGGTGCCTGCTGTACCAGAGCTGAAATCTCCAGGTTGAACCTACTGAATTGAAACCTACAGGCAGTGCACAAGTGCTACAAATTGTGACGCAAACTCAGGTTTTTGCTTTTCCCAGCACTTGCCAGTTCCTCCCCTCTGGTGCTGTTCCTTTGTTTTTCCTTTCAACGTGCCACGTTTGCAGTGGCCCTGCTTGCCTTCCCTCTCCTCCCCTCTCCTTACCCTCCTTTGCTTTATCAAATGCAGCACTTCAGCGTCACTGACTGACAGGGAATGCAGCAGCATTGCTGGAGGAGACAGAGAGGGGGAAGGAAGAGAAGGAAAAGCTGCTCCTGACAAAAGAGGCAGCAGAAACACTGAAAGATGAGCTTTCCTCCAGAAGCGGTTCCCCGTCACCCTTTGTTAGGGCAGCAAATTTAAGATATCCTCTCTAATTCAGTGTTTTTGGTGAGCAGACCCTGGCTGCTCCATGTATTGCTACAGTATATTTTCAGAGAACAAAGCTCAGATGTATAGCTCAGATTTGCCACAACCTGGACTGAAGCAGCAAAATGGATGATTAGCTACCACACACACCGCCGACCACTGCATGGCTAAGTGACAGCACAACAAAAACTCTCTGCTCACAGCTTAAAAAAAAATCCTGGCTCCTCAGAAAGGCAAAGGTCATGAATGTAGAGGGAAAGAATCACAGAACAATTGGCTAGTTACATGTCTCTCTTTATTCTAGGAGACCTGGAATTTCCAGGGTTAATCTTTGCCATTTTCCAAAAGGACTCTCTGATATTTCATGGTTTATGCAAAAGATTTTGGTTACAACTTATTCTGATTGCTAGATAATTACAGAAATGTATGTTGCCCTGTAGCAGTGCGGATTTTTCTGTTACATGAGACTGTTATCACCAAGTGCCAAATGCATCTTGAAAGGCTTTTTGTAGGTTTCTGCTGAATAAGCACACTTTTGAACAAGCACTTTTCTGCAGCATGTCCTGATCTTGCCAGCTGCTGATTACCCTCCTACTAACCACTAGTGACATATCCGTATTACAGATTGGAGTAAACAGTAAGGGTACCCCATTTACCTTGAAATTAATTAAACAATGTACTAGCAGAAGCCCAACAGCAAAGTCTAATTTATTCTGGAAACTTCTTGGGTATTTCAGGACAATAATGGGCAAAAATACTCTGCTCTGTTGAGAAAAGCATCAGAGACAACCTCACTTTCTGAGTCTCATGCAAAGAAAGAGAGAAATTGCATTTAAAGTCATTATTAAAACAAATTTGTAAATTATAGACTGTAGTCCACCTGTACAGATTCTCCAAGAATGAGATGACCATGCAAACAAAACAAAAAGCAATCTTCCAGGAATGAAATAAAGAGTTTTTCTGGTCATGTCTTTTCCAATGCAAGGAAAGAACAAGAAAATCTGTGCCACCTTAGTGGAAGGAAACAAGGATGCCAAGACTCAGGATAACTCCCTGCAGCTCATCAGGTGTTTGAACTAAACATTTGCAAAGGAAGTTTTGACTTCCATATTATTTTGTAGTCTTCCATAATGTCTTTTCTGCACTATTTTTCTTGGAATTTTATGAGGTAACAACTTTTAATGAGGTTTTGTCAAACTCTAAGGAAATAAAGGCACGGATCAGAAAATTCCTGATCTTCTGAAGTGGGACTTCAAGTGGGGCTTATGCTCATTTTTTAGTGGAAATTGAAAACAAGTCACTTTTTTTCTCATCTAACTTAAATTGAAATATGGCTCTCCTATTCTAAAACAAAAAGAGTCTCACTCAAGTATCAGTCACATCACTGAAGGCAAGGGAGTCCAACACAATGTCACTATAGAAGTGGTTTAGGTGGTGTTTGTTTTGCACGTGGACGAGGTCAAACATACCTTTGAAAAAGCTTCTCATAGCACCCCCTGTTCCTTAAAATTAAAAACAATAAATTCAGGAGTCCAGCTGCAGCATAAGGCACCCTAAATGAGCAAAACAAATTTGCACTTTTCCCTCAGCCTTCATTTACCGCTAGACTGTACCAGCTTTGCTGTGCCACAACTCTTCACCTCAAATGAATTTCTTCCAGTGCTTTCAGTGCCATCTTTTACAGTCTGGCTTGAAATTGCAACCTTCACTACTCTGCCTGTGTTTACCAGATCTGAAGTATGTCTTCAGACCTAAAGAAGAAAATTAAATTAGTCTGCACAAGTTAACCTCACTCAGACTTCCTTGAGTGAGAGAATTAGCATCCAAGCACTATACAACTATATTAATGCAAGCAGCACATTAAATGCCTGTGTGTGGCTAGCACAGGCCTGGTGCAGGCCCTAACAACATACTGCCCACAGAAGCTTGAAAGCAAAAGGATTCCCACACACCTTTTGGTATGGTTTGGGGTTTTTTTACTATTTATAATATGCTTGAGTTTAAAAAGAAGCCTGTCCTCATTGCTCCTTAAGGCCTGACTCGGTACCAACACCACTGACAAAGAAGACCCTACTTAAAGGTACTCAGCATCTTTGGGAGGAAAATAACCGGGTAAAATCAGAAGTGCCAGTGCTAGCCAGGAGGTGGCAGAGGAGCAAGGCTACCTTGTACACCAGTTTCTGCATTAGTTTGGCAAAAACACAAATATAAACCAAGGAAAGACAATAAAACCCAGCCCCACCCTCCATCTTCAGGAATAAGAGGATGAAACCCTTAATCACATTCCTGCTTGTATTTATACTAATTGCTTATCTTCCTGAGATCTGACTTTATGAAATTATGCATGCACACCAAGCAGATGAGTTTCCATAGAAACTCAGGAACTGAACTTTCATTAGAAAAATCTTTTTTTAAAAAAAATCTTCCAGATAAAAATGCAAATTGCCTGTCAGTGGGTGGCTTTCTGAATTTATATATAATTTTTTTCTTTTGCACTGTAGGCAGATTCCAGCTGGACCTACATAGCAACAATATGCAGGCATTGTTTATAGCAAGCCAGACTCCATGGGGAAATAAATTCAGTAGCAAGGAGAAGCTCTCAAGTGCAAATACCTCAGGGAAACAAAAAACTGAGGTGCTTAGTGCTGCATCTTCATGAGGGCTGGGGATTGTGCAGCCTCCAGCTCTCAGAAAATGCTTGTGGTTTGTAAGGAGAGGGTGGAGAGGAGGAGAGAGAGGAAACCCAAAACAACAAACTCCACTGCACACAGAATTAGTGATGTTCAACCTGTCCTTTAAACTCCAGCAGGATATTTCTGCCGGTTCAGTTAAGCCTCACTGGAAAGGCTGACACCATCTGTCACAGCTCACTCTGGGCAAAGGAGTAGGTCTCTGTGCTGGGGTTTGGGAACATTGGCAAGTCCTGGGTTGGAGAGCGGGTTGGCCACAACCCAACCTCTGCTTGGGCTGAGGCCTGAAGCCCAGTGTCTTTTGCCCACACCACATGGAGATGCAGGCATGTGGGCAAGAAGGGGACATGGGGCTGTTTCTGCTCAGAACAAGAGGGGAGCAGGACAGTGGGCACACCTGGGAAGGGCCATGGACCTGGGCAGCCTTTGGCACTAACAGTCATGCATGTAACCAAGGAGGAGGCAGGAAATCTTTACCTCCTTTAGCAAGTGTTTCCTCCTGTGTGTCTCCCCCAAAACATACAGCACTTTTTCACTCATGCAGTATACTGCAGCATCAACAGGAAGCTTTCCCTGGCTTTGGGGAACCTGAGATCACCCTTTCTGAGGGTTCACAGGTGTTCTTTCAGCTTAACTGGCATGCTTGAAAGCACAAAATACCTATAAGCAAATGTTCACGTGTACTGCACTTACTGGTGGGCATCGGCTTCAGCATTTCCCCCAGGCAAACACAGTACCTGTGGTTTGCATACAGCCTCCTCCCAGTGCTGCAAGACAGCTGCAGGGACCTCAAGCACAGGCAAAATACATCCAGAAGCTCTGCACTTGGGAGCCATAGCGGGGAAGCCACACAGCAGCCTCTGGTTGTTGACCAACGAGGGTGCTGGGGCAGACAAGAGAGCTGTGCTGCACAAGCAGTGTACGATGAGGTGGATTTCACTACAGCATTGTTGAGAAGTGTGAGATGTCTGCTGTGGAGGGAATTCCCTTCCTTGTTGGAGAGGGATGACAGACAGCAGCTGCACCAGCTTGCTGGCCCCTGTGCCTCGGGGCGCAGCGGCCCTCGTGGAGTGTCAAGAGACTTGATGACGCTTAGTGTCAGGGTGAGGACACCAGTGGGTCCCCGGCCACCAGAGAGCACAATCAGCTCTGCTCAGTCAACGCAACAGGAAGAGTATTTAGGAAGAGTGGTTTTGTGGTTGAGGACAAACTTGAGCTAAGATAGCCCCCGTCTGTTCTTGGCTCAGCAGCAGATTTGCTACGACCACACTACTTGCCCTTTCTATGCCTCATTATCCCTGGCAAGCAGGTGACTCAAATTGCACAATTTCCTTCCAGTCTGTCACTACATGCCTGTGGTTGTCTCCGGGCAGCTACCTCCAGAGGAACCAGCCTCTCCCATTGGGGTACCTCTGTTCCACCTGTGCCTGCTTGCATAGGGGATGGTAAGGTTAGGCTGCATTGCCTTGCCATTTTCCAACAGAGAGAGAAACCTAAAGAAAAAACATCCCCACTGCATCTCTAAATGATCAGATTTGATACTGAGTTGATTATTCAGGTCAAGGTTATGGGCAAGATAGAGGCACTGAAACTTCACCGTACTGCCAATAATTGATTAAATGGGTGTTTCTTAATTTTTCTCTCAAGCAAAGTAATGTGTTTCTGTAGGTATTAGTACTATCACTGGCTCTAGAGTCTTAGCCATGTTGATGCACTCTGTTTATAATGGCACTTTTAGAAAAGCAAACAAAACAAGACGAAGGAAAAATCTTCACTACTTCCAAAAGCATCACTTTTCGTTCATCAGAAATTTACTTGAGTTCTGGTTGTGAGAGATTTCAGGTTTCTTATGTCTTTTCATATCAACCAAAGGCAATTAGACACATAAAAGATGAAGCTAACACTTTTCTTCATATATATATATGCATCCACATAATATATAGTCCCAGGAAAAGCATGAAGTCAGGCAGTCATATCACTTTCCAGCATTTCCATGGGTGAGTGCTGGCAGAGGCCATGCAGAGCTTGGCAGGCAGCATGCAAGTGTTGGCTGCTTCTTCCATAGGCCACACCTGGATGAAACTGGTGGGAGGTTCATGCTGGTGTGCGCACCTTCAGGAGGAAGCAGAAAAATGCCACTAATACATTGCAGACTGCATAGCCCACATGACCATCTGGGCTTGGTGTGTTTGACTGCTGTATAATTAAAAGGGACCCTGCCTTATTAGATGCTTTATGGGTTCAGGCACATCCATGCGAGCCCTTTAAGAAAACATGTTCTTCCTGACGCTTCTTTCATCCTCCTCCTCCTGTTCCTTCCAGATGGTTACACCCACTTGTGTCTTTTCTTACCCTAAGGACAGCTTTTTAAACAAGGTTGCTCCATCCTTTTCCTCCCCCACACTGCTTTAGGATCTACATTGGAGTGCAAGGGGACAGAGGGCCCCATGCTGTTACATATAGCCTGCCCCTAGAAGGGGGCTGCATCCGTCTAGCCCCGTTTGTTAAGAAGAAAGATCTTTCTTTATGGTCAGGATGTAGGAGCTGAGATACTTTGCCTCAGGTGGATCTTGCAGATGTGCAAGAGTTAATTTAGATACTGGATATAATTGAACCTGTGTATATTTTCCTGGTGATTAGAAGCCAGTGTAACCTACTCAAGGAGAGAGGGATGTTTAAAGAGCCTGTAGACTTTCCTCTATATGGCACCAGTATACGCTCTCCCAGTAACATGCAGCAGGAGCACTTGCAGAGCTGGATCAGTCTCTGCTTAAAAAAAAAAGATTTTCACAGTTGTCTTTTTAAATTACACATCACAATCAAAAAAAGCAGAGTTTAACAGCTGATTGATTCTGTTCTCCAGAAACAGGCGGAGATCCCCTGCCCCATAAGACTCCTGCACCTGCACTCAAACATCTGCCCAGCTTGCTGGGAGCTCAGGGTGCTCCATTTCTTCCTCTGTTTTTTGCCATTGTTAACTGCTCATCCCTTGTTTGTTGACAGGGTCTGGTGCTGAGCAGACTTGAGCGGAGGGACCTGGCCCAGAAAGTCCTCAGAGATGCCATCCGGATCCACACCACCAGTCACAGGGCCTGGAACAGCCTTGGAGAGGTCTTGCAAGCTCAGGGGAAAAATGAAGCAGCCATCGAATGCTTCCTCACTGCTCTGGACCTCGAATCCAGCAGTCCTGTCATCCCATTCACTGTCATACCCAGGGAGCTCTGAAGCTTTGCCCTGCAGTCTTCATTCCGTGGCCAGAGACCAAAACCAAACAAACAAAAAAAAGAAAAAGCCCAACAGAAAAGTGCCATTGTAACCTGGAACTGGGCCATATAATTCCAGGACGGAGCTCAGGTCTACATGCATAGCTGAGACAAGCCTAACTGTAGAAAAATTTGTAACAGGCAGAAACAGAATGCCTTCTTCTACACAGGTG
The DNA here is from genome assembly GCA_026212715.1 of Elanus axillaris. Lineage (NCBI taxonomy): Eukaryota > Metazoa > Chordata > Aves > Accipitriformes > Accipitridae > Elanus > Elanus axillaris. The sequence continues at coordinate 3,217,219 of JANZLQ010000057.1, read as the reverse complement.
TCTGGCTAACCTCCTGTTCAAGTTAATAGCAAAGCTTATTTCAGTGTTGGTTCAGGGTGACTGTCTGTAGAAAGATCATGCTAGGGTACAGCTGTTCAAAGCACTTGCACCTTTCAATTTTCATTAATGATAAAAACCCCAAGCCCTGAATTAAAGCCCAGTCCTGCTCTGAACAGGAGTAAATGCACCAACTAACTTGACCAAGTTGTGCTTAAGCATGTGGCTGCCTCCACACAGATCTGACACAATAGGAATGACAATTAAACCATATAGACACGCAGTATATGCTGTTGACAAAATTATTTCAGCTATTTTGATAATCCTTTTTCCTGCCTTGCTCTTACATACTGAATATGCTCACTATATTTAGTGTGGCACTTGCCTAGACCAATTTAAATAAAAAATACTTTTTCTTTAAAAGCTGCTATTGCAGTATGACTCACAAAAGCAGAAAGACCAAAGACCAAATCAGTTCACACTTGAACTAGTTTTAAAAACATGTATCTCCAATTACATATTTATTGAAAGGCCTTACATGAAGTAGCTAATTACAAACTCTGAGCTTCATTCTTATTAATCACCTATTGTATCACTTTTAGTGAGTAATATAGTGATTACCAGTATATAGTGACTGAACTCTGTGCTCTACTGCATTACCATTCTTGGCACAAAACATTTTCATATCCATCTTTTCATGATATAAAAGATGGCAGCGGTCTTTTAAGGGAAAGCATGCTGAAAGCAGTATGTGTATATATGAATTACTTCTTTCTTAAAACTAAAACTTTGGATGGTCTGTAGAAATTTCATATTAGAGGTATGGAGCTGATCCTTCAGCAGAGCAGGATAATTTTGCGTATCCTATCAGACGTAGGAGTGAAGAGGTCCTAATCTGCACAGCCTCCCCACAGCTGGCACAGCCCCTTCTAAGCAGCCCCTTAGCTGCACTCAACCTCCCCAGGGCCTCAGCAGCAAGGCAGAGTTGTGCCTTGCTGTCACACGACATGTGAGACCCAGTACCGTCCAGGCCAGTCCCTTCCAGACCAGTCCCAAGATGATGATGCAGAAATGAGCTGCAGGCACTTTTCTACACAAAAGATTGTACCTGTTTCTGTCCAAAGAAGATTTGTGACTATTTAAAAAGTAGGTTTGCACTAAAACATACTTTGTACTATAGTTCTGCCCAGTATTGTGATCCGCAACTAGTTCATTCTGGAAATAATAATATCCTCAGGCAGTAAATGAGTAGGGGTTATTTCTTAAAAAGCTGAGGCTCTGGCAGCAGACTTGAAGTCAGCGTTGATTACAATTATTTGGAAATCTGCAGGCTAATGGAGAGGTGGGCCCCTCATGTTGCTCCCAGACCACACCATTGCAGAGCTCCTGTCCCAGCCTCCCCACCAGGCACCCCTGCCGAGGGAAGTACACTGCCCTCAGGTTTTTCTCAGCAGCCTGATGCACTCCCAGGCCAATTCTTTTTTTTTTTTTTCGCATTAAATCATGCTGGTGCAATAACCCATTTTATTCATCTGTTCATTGAGAGATCTGGAGTGAACGCAATGCAGCCGTGAAAGCTGCTCAGCCCATGAGGTCTCTGCCATTCCAGTGCCACACAGGCACCAAACTGGGCTTTTTAGGCCAGAGGCAGGTTTCCAAGGAGACAGTGTTACCGGGCCACGTTTCTCATTTCTCATTTGCAATAGCACCAGCAGCAGAGGAAGGAGTAGGTGTTAAAGTACTAGAATCAAATGAGTTTCATGAAGACAAAAAGATGCAGTAGAGACCCATTTTGCTGTGAAGGATGCTATGAAGTCAGCTTGCTCTGCACTGCAGGTCTGAAAGGGGAAGGGAGGGCAGGAGAGATGTTGTTGACGTAGTATGTAAATTGTTACCCAGGTGTTTTAAACCCAGTTCCACAGTCAGGTGCAATCTAACAAAAGACTTAAGTAGATATATATAGATAAGTATTATATTCCAATATTTGTTCTGCTCCACAGTTCCCAGGTTGTTTAAGACACAAAAAAAAGAGTCAATGTGGTCCAACATCACTGCTTTCTTGTGCAATGTATATCTGTAAAGCGCTGCCATAGCAACTTCTGTGTACTGGACAGCTATTTGAGTACAAGCTATGCATCCACCTCTGCAACTGAGGAACCACTTTAAGAGGTCTGTAACATAGCTGGTCTGTGACCAGAAGACCCAGCAGCAGCTGAAAAGCGCAAACAGACCCATTTACATCTGCATTTACTCATCTGCATGCATAGTTTGTAAACAGCTACCAGCCCATCACATTTGCTGTCATCAACCGAAGTTCATCTTGGTGATAATGAGGCTTGCCACAGTAGTTATCATCCTAGGAGAGATGCAAACATGCACAGGTACTTTGAGTGCATCAACCAGACAGATGTTGCCAGGGTGGTCCCCTGTTTGTCATGTGCATTAATGAGTGTTACTGGCATTGGAATTGCAGTCCTAAGAGCTTCTGCTCCAGGTGTGGCAAGGAAGATGTGCACAAGTAGATGTCATCAGCATCAATAGGAATTACATGGGGAAGTTACCCCCTGCTGACACAGCACATCACAGCCCCTACATCAATTGCAGACAAAGTACTTTGCATGCATACTGGACTTAAGCCTGAGATTTGCTGCATGCTTCCCAGAGCATACAAAGCACCCACTGGCTGGAGGAGTGTTATATTGGCCTGAAATACCCTGTACAGTCCAGGAAAGACGGCAGTTGTTGCAGACATGCAAGTACTTTAGGGGTAAATCCTGTAGCTACATTTGTTATTGGTGCTCACCAAAACAGAAGCCTTCCCAAGCTTACATGCTGCCTCTGTTCTTCAGCATGGATTTTGTTCATACTTCCAGGTACGGAAAACCAAAGACAACTACTTCAGACAAGCCTATGTATTGTAGTATTTATTTAGATAGCAATGTTGATAAATCTAATAGGCCTACTTCTTCCCCGAGCTCAGTCAGTAATATTTCTTTGTATAGCGGGGAGCCTGGCACGCTTGATGTTCAGGGTCTGAGAGTAAGACCATACAAAAGATTTACATCCCATCCTTCATATGATTATTAGAGGTGATCATAAGTAATGGAAGTTTGGGGAACAGTAAGTGAAATACTAATTCTGCGAGTTTTAGCACTGACTTGAATCCAACAGAGTTTTCTCATTAGTTTAGAAAGAGGAAGAGAAAAAAGACATTGTTGCCTACAGGATCCAGGTATACACCCATGTTCCTCTTGTTCCACCACAAGGTTATTTTCCTTTGTGTTGGCAGGGTGCATAAAAAAGAAGAAGAATTAGTTTCTATTTTTCTGTTGTGCAGTAAAGGAGCAGTATTTGCCATTGCCTTTGACCAGCAAAAAGGTTTGTATATTGTAACAAAAATGCCTCTGCCTCCAGGATAACAGAAGGAGAAGCCCAACAGGCCAGGGAACAACTCCCCTCCCTGCCTTACGCCATGTAAACTGTCATTAGCTCCACTGGAGTTGTTGGTAGTTACTAGCATTTCCTCCAGCTGAGGATCTACCCACTGGTGTACTCATTCTGTACAAGGAGTACAACAGAGCTGCCATACTCCTGCGCTGCACAAGTACACCAGTCCGTTTCTATTGGTAACAGTTCATGCTACTGATTATCACAATGCTTCAGAAGTGCTAATTATCTTTTCTTGGTAATGACTAATAAATCCAAATGGAGAACAGTCCTGGAGGGTGTTTACTTTAAAATTCACTGGCTGTGTACCGAAGTAGGCACAGCAATGACTGCTGCAGTTTGAATTACAGTTACTTTATCAAAAAAATGTTTCACTTTTGGAAAGTCTTGGTGAAGATAGAGTTTGGTTAGTTTATATTTCATTTTAATGACAGCAGAGTGGGAAACAATCCTTTTTAGTGAGAAGACATCATGGCCATGGTCTTTTTTCAGCCAAACCAACAGAGATTTGATATTTGCAGTTTGGCCTAGGAGAAGAAGGCTTCCCAGAGCAATCATGCTGCAGCAATAATTGCCTCTGACAGAAATGTATTACAGGCATATTTGACAATTATGCAATGAGCACGCGCAGCTGGGGTGTCTCCCTCTCCCAGCATGTCACATATTTGGCTAAGGAGAGCTGATTTATGCCCAAAGCGACAACCACAGTGCCTGTCTGGGTGCCCATCAGCACTGCCCTGGTGCTTGCTCTCACCTGCAAGGTGGCTGCTGCCACCAGCTGCATGGTCTGGTTTGCTCATGCTGGTTTAACCAACACTCTGACTGTTCCCTAAGCCTGGCTCCAGGCAATGGTCTCCTTACTGTTAAGTTGTTGTTCAGTGCTGCAGGATACCAATGCATGGTCAGATAAAGAGTTAATTTTCTTAGAAATGAGAAGCTGAAACATCCACCGGTTCAGTGATGTGACAGGAGGGGAGGTAACCACTGACCCAGCAGCTGCTGAGATGGTTCTTCTGACTTTGCCTTTAAGGAACTGGCTCACACCTTCAGCTCCAGCAAACTAAGGCAGGTTCCCAAGTAAGTGGATGCTAAAAGACCCAGCTTGTTTCCCCACAGAAACACATGCCGATCTGTAGCTAAAACCACTGATAGGGACATGACACCACACCACTGCAGTGGCGTGTGATGTTACAAGTAAGAACCTCCCTGAGCTGGTGCACAGAAAGTTGCTCAGCTTTCACACGTATGAGCGTTTCCTGTCCATCACTTGAATATTGTTAATGTGGTTGTCAGAATCAGTTTTTAATGTAACAACTTTTTTTGTCACTGTAAGATGTTTTCACCAGATGAATAAAATTGACCCTGTTGAAAACAAAAAATGCTCCTTATATTTCCTGACAATTTCAGGACTATTAATATATTCATGTCACAGATACTTCAAGCATTTTGAAATGACCATTTGTTATATTAACGGGAACCTAGTGTGCCTAGCAAGTTACCAGTTGCAAAAGGTATTTTGGCCTACACCCTGTAGTTCATGGGAAAAACTAGAGCAAGCATGCAAGTGGTGTGCTTTCAGAGAGGAAGAGAGCCAGGAAAGGAGTAATGTAGCTTCAGATGTTTGGATTTATGGAGATTTAAGCGAGCATCATGCTTTTCTCATGCTTCTTCCAGTAAAAATAAACAAAGGTAGTGTGAGAAACTCTAACATCAAGGTAATATGCAAATACTATGCTGTCAGGGTTAGGGACTCACCTTATTGTGGCCACAATTACATTAATCATATTTTTGCTACAAACAGTTACTCCTGTCTCCATTCAAGAGCTTCCAGAGCATTCTTCACATTTACACATTAATCTTTTGGGCAGGCTTCAAAAGGGCCGCCTTAAAAAGCCAGCCCCTTAGTTCCATACTCGGATTAAGAACAGGGTTTTTGAAGAGCATTTCTTCATAACTGTGGCTACTTTGGTTTATGACTGTATTCAGTATAATGCAAGCAGAATGAGGTTCCTCTGCAGCAATAACAGCTCTAAGTCCTTCAGCTGTTAGTACAAAGTTGTAAAAACTGAAAATCGAAGCAAACAAAATACTACCTCTGACCTTTTCCCCCTCTTTCCCACGATATAGAGAGGAAGAAAAATGGTGGTGTGGGGTTTCTGTGGGGGACAGAGGGAGGAAGAAGGCTGCCACAGCCTCCAAGCAGGAGCCCAACTGGAGGCATACAACTCAACCCCAATGAAAACTGGAGAATTTTACTGTTCAGTCCCCTCTGAAGGAGACCACTCATCTTTGCTTCCATCCTAACGCTGGTATATCTCCTGTTATCCTCTCTGCATCACACAGATGTTTAACATTCCCTTTCTGTTTAAATGGGAAGAAAATAAGCCTTTTTGCCCCTCACTTTTGCTGGGAGGAGCTCCAGATGGTTTGGGTACTCTCCACCCTTAATTCAGAAACACTTCTTCCCTTGCAGAGAACCAAGTTATATTTCAGTGGTAATTTTGACACAGAATCACAGAATCATAGAATAGTTTGGGTTGGAAGGGATCTTAAAAATCATCTAGTTCCAACCCCACCCCTCACCACCACCACCATAAGCAGGGACACCTTCCACTAGACCAGGTTGCTCAAAGCCCCATCCAACCTGGCCTTGAACACTTCCAGGGACGGGACATCCTTCTCTGGGCAACCTGTTCCAGTGCCCCACCACCCTCTCAGTAAGGAATTCTTTCCTAATACCTAATATAGATCTACCCTCTTTCAGTTTGAAACTGTTACCCCATGTCCTATCACTACACTCCCTGTTAAGTCCCTCCCCATCTTTCCTGTAGGCCCCCCTTTAGGTACTGGAAGGCTGCTACAAGGTCTCCCCAGAGCCTTCTCCAGGCTGAACAACCCCAACTCCCTCAGCCTGTCTTCCTAGGAGAGGTGTTCCAGCCCTCTGACTGTCTTCATGGCCCTCCTCTGGACTCACTCCAACAGGTCCATATCTTTCTTATGTTGGGGGCCCCAGAGCTGAACACAGTACTCCACCCACCTGCTGGTCACACTTCTTTTCATGCAGCCCAGGATACGGTTGGCTTTCTGGGTGCAAACACACTTGCTGGGTCTCTTGAAAGGTCATTAAAAATAATTTAATATTTTAGCAGTCCGATAAACAGCAAGGGAAGAGATGAAAAGCATTGCTGCTGCCCAGATACTTCCATGACAGTCTCTGGTTCTTGTGTTTTTGTGGAGTCACCAAAGCAGCAGTGTTGACTTTGTCTGTGTTTAACTACATCCCTCGGGAGATGTCACATCCCAGTCAGACGTGACTGAACCAGTCTTTGGAACAAAGAAAAAAGTATACATATAACCTACTGATCTTCAAAGACTGGTGTTAGAGAAAGAAGGCTTAGGTATCACTGGCTTCTTCTATTGCCATTGGCAGTCACTACAGCACTTAACTGAGCTGTGGCTATCGAGCAAGTTTCCTCTCCTATGTTGTCTCCAAAATGAAGAGCAACATCTCACAGCCAAAAACATCCCCACAGGTTCACCAACTGAAGAGCAAGACCCAAAGGTTTTCTTAGTGTTCCAAGTTAAGCAAGTATTGAATTACAGAGGAAAAAAAAGCCTTATAGGTCATTCCCCTGAATGTGCAGAGCTGCCATTTTCAGATCTGATCCCATTTAGAACTGAGGTAGCCACTGTGATCATCTGGCTGGAGGAAAAGCAGCAGGTAGACAGAACACCTGAATTTTACATAGCAAAAATGGCAAGCATTGTAACATGTCCTAAAAACACAACAGAGCAATGAATACTGTAAAATAGGAGACATTTTCCTACTGAAAAGCGCTCACAGGGAAAGCCCAGCTTCACTGGCTTTTCTGATGGAAACATGCAAAAAAACCTGTCTGTGAGAGTAAGATCAAATGTAAAGCAGACCCTCACCAGCTTCCTGACTGCATAGGCCTCTCTGAACCTTAATTCTGCCTCTACCCTGTGCCATAGCCAAAGACCCCAATCCAGCCTGAAAGCAGGGGACCCTGAGCCTTCCACAGCATACTTAGGGCAGCTGCCAGACCTGTGCCCAGCTCTCATTGCCTCTCAAAGCAAAAGATAGATTATATTATGTATGACAAGTCAAACGTCTTTTTTATAATGCAGTTGCTTATGGTATCATAATTAGGTCTGGGAATGAGTATGTTTGTAAATTAATCAGCAATAAGTATTCCTGTATTTTGTTGTCCTGTGAGAGGAGCCAGCATACACAGTTTGCAATGCTGGGTACCATTTCAGAAGGATGGGAGTTCAAGGATATAATGATTTTCTGGTCAGTGGAGGTTAGAGGTGATTCTGTGCTCAGTATAAATGGCATTCTCTGACAGACACAATTAGCAAATGAAGCACTGCTTCACCAGAGGCTTTGCAGCCTTGGAGTCTCTTCTTCTAGGCTGACAACAAACAGAAATTTGAGATGGTATCTCTGGTTTCCAGAACAGGAAGCTGCTAAATCCAACAAGCGAGCAATTCATTTCCCAGTTACAATGATGCTGCTTTTATACCTCCTTGGAGCATACTGAAGTGCTTTCTGAACGGTAGCAAGGGAGGTATTTTATCCCTGGGTTTTTTTTCCACCAGATGGAAAACCAAATCCACGAGGAGCTGAGCTGAGAGAGGGGTGTTTTTCTATGCAGAACTGGTTAAATTACTATGACTTGGGTTTTGTTTCTTTCTGCAGTCTTCCTCCCACCCGTGACTACCATGTCCTATGCACAGCATGGCGCAGTCCTCCTTCAACCCCCTTTTTTTTCAGGTTTCTTCTGTGGAGGGAGAGTTAAGGGAAGTACATGATTAATGCAGTATGTATGACTTCTATGAATCAGCAGAGTGACCCACATAAGATGTGTTGGTGCAACTACAAGGTACAGAAAGGTACAGGTACCTCTTTACAAGTGGTCCAGGTCTGGCCTTGAAGTGCTGCTGGGTCAAGGGGATGACTTATCGCAACCAAAGCTTTTATTTATTAATTTCTTCTGTTTTCCCATCATCCCCTCCTGGGTACTTGCAAAGTGCTTTCTGTTCAGCCAGCTAACCAAGAAGTAATAAGCTGAAAAAAACCTAGTTTGTTTCAAGCTACATTCCAAAGGAAAACTTCAGAGACTTGCCACTAAATAAAGAGCTTAAAAAAACTTCCAGTTAAACAAAATATTGTTCTGACAGGAGTCCTCAATAACTCAAATTTGTATGACCAGAAGTTTTGAGAGAGTTGCCAGAAGGGAGAGCATTTTGAAATAAAAATTCAAGATGTTTGTTTAATCCTGAAACAATCTACACAGAACATTTAAATTTTCCTTTTTGTCTTCCAGCCAAGAACTATTTGCCAAAGTTATCTCAAGTTTATATGTGGCTCCAGTATTCTGGAACTTTGCTTTTCAGCAAATATCATACTTGAAAGAGTTTAGAAGTGCTTTCCAGTCCCATTTTTTTTTGTTCTCATATGTGGCTAATGCTGGAGTTCGAGTGTGAAAGTGTTCTCTAGTGCTTCTGCACATTACCAAACATCGCATCCACAATCCAGCAAGCACAAGTTCTTTCCTGGAGATCAGTCCGAGTGGCTGAGTAAACATCAGCATATACTGCTCTGCATGCAAGTGCATGCACAAGGTGAGATTGTCCCCACTGAAATAAATACAGACCAATCCCAAGTACTTTTGGAAATCCCACCTATGTACACATCTGCAGTTCAGATGGTGGTGATTACAGTTTATGGCTACCTCTAACACACTCTGGGTAAAAATTGGGCCTTGCTACTAAAATGAGTGCACTTTAACATATAGCAAAGCACTAGTGAAGTCCTGCAGTTGCAGCACTGTGGCAGTGCTTGAGCAGGCTGTGAGCTCAGCTGAGTATCTGACACAAGCTGTTGGTTAGAGCTTCACATGTGGCCATTTCTTTGTGCACCTGCTTCCAACTCACCCCTCTCTTGGTCACTACTCCCTGCTCAACAGCAGCCTACTACGGAGCTTTTCAACTTTTTGTGATCCCTAGGAGTTTTCCATGGATGTCTACATCTGTAAGATTTACTTACTTATGCAAATTTCTGCATAGGATATGACCTTTCAAAAAAGGACATGTTCAGGGTCCTGTACTAGTTGGCTATGGACACCCCTGGGATCTGTAGCTCACAGCCTGAAAACTGGGGACTTAGACATTTTCTCGAGATTCTATTAGAGCTTCTTAATTAAAAGACGTCTTTGGGGACTGGAAACCATGGTGATCACTTAGGTCAATCACGCACAGACATAACTGCATTTGGGAGAGTGAGGTGGAAGATGAGACTGTGTGCATGTTGAAGAGCTTTAAGAAAAAACAAAAAAAACAAACATCTGGAAAAACAAGGAGCATGCATGTTTTGAAAAAGAGCAGTTAGAAGATTCGCCATATAAGGCTCACTATTCATTATTGAACTAGAGACTAACAGCTGTCTTACAGCATTGAAAAATGTCTTCAACTTTTATCTCTCTGAACATTTGACCAACAGATTTGACGGTCTGTCCACTTTCTCAAAACTGTGTATGCACATTTTCACTCATGTTGATAACTATACCAGGAAAACCATAATGCTAACTAAGCAACTGTGCTTTCAGTCATCTCACATGAAAGAAAGATGTTGTTACCAACCTACTATGAAAATAGAAGTGTTCATCGACATACAGTGGGTCCCATAACTTTATTATGCAAAACCTAAAGAGATGTTCAGTATCCAGGAAGTATTTTTATTCAAGATGAATTCCACTGTTATAGTTAGGAAATACTCATTTGTGATCACATAATACTGATAGGATATACAAAGTTCTGATTTATTTTCAGCTTACAAATCATTCTACTCTATCTCCAGGGCGATGAAGTTGGTTTCAAAATCGGAGCTGGTTTGGTTTCACTAGAAAGAACAGTTCTAAAATTCATTGTTTTTTTCTTACAGAAAAGGGTGACATACTACTAATCTATTTTAGTATCATGTTCTTTTCTCTTTCCTCTTACAGGAGAAAAATCTAAGTAGCTATGAGGTATGTTCTTCTTGTAAGTCTCCACCAGAGATAAGTAATCTTGCTTCAGTTGTCTTTGCAAATTACAGCATTTGGATCAGGAGCTTTTACAGACTAGACACTTCAGTTGTTCAGCCCATGTGTGAAACACTTTGCATTGCTCTTGGAAAATCTTACAACCCCAATACACAGGGTTAACCTGTTATAACCTCCAGCAATAAATAAGACTGTTCACGTGATTCATAGGAGACTGAAGTCTGTTGATCCACAACCTATCTAAATTGGCAGTTTCTTACAAGCTGCTTCCTTTTCTAAGGTGGAAGCGAAACACCAGAGCACAGAGGTTGCAGGATTTCAGACCTTCCTCTCTCCATCACATTGATTCCTCTCCTTGCCCCCTTCCAGGTCTTCTACTTTCTTTACGGGCAGTATCTGCAACAGCCTCCATATCAAACCCTCCTTCCCTTGCTGGCAACTATTCCATACCAAATTCACAACATGCAAAGGATAAAGTAGTAGGTGATGCTGATATGCAAAAGCAGCAAAAAATGGATTTTTTTTAATTCTTACTCTACAGTTAAGTAATTGCAAGACTCAGATATGCTGCCAGCTAGAGCATACTCATTCTCAGGTCCACCACCCCTCCACACACCCTAATGCCAGCCTTTTCAGTCAGTGCTAGGGCTTTGGACCTGTAAGGAGGCTGGTGTTTTGGTCAGGTTAGTATTGCTTGTCAATTCATTTCAGGATGACATGGTGTCCTGGTTTCAGCTGGGATAGAGATAAGTGTCTTCCTAGTAGCTGGTACAGTGCTGTGTTTTGAGTTCAGTAT
>JANZLQ010000057.1:3161315-3205812 GCA_026212715.1 Elanus axillaris | reverse complement strand
GTTATCATTATAATTACTTTCTTCTTTTCTGTACTATTAAACCGTTCTTATCTCAACCCACGAGTTTTACTTTTTCTCCCCGATTTTCTCCCCCATCCCACTTGGAGGGGGAAGGGGTGATCGGCTCCATGGTGTTAGTTGCTCGCTGGCGCTAAACCACGACACATGGCTTGTATGATACGTTTAATTATTCCAAGTAGCCTTTTGCTGAAGCATTCCCCTCAAGGCCAAAGTTTTATTCTATTTGTATTAATATCACCTGGAACGTATCAGTGGAAGTTAATAACCTTTGCTCTCTACAGACTTACTCTGCAGGGTTATAATTACAGCTATATGAGATACAAGCACGATGTAGCATGCACACAATGACATGTATTTTTCCAGCAAAGGTAGAAGCAACTCTGTGCCACAGAAGTAGCATCAAACTCCACAAATCCCAAATACAGTGGATTCAAGGAATGTCTGTCTGCTCCAATACACATCAGTCACTGCCTGCTTTCATTTGCATTAGTATGTCCCTGGCTACAGACTTAAAATGTACTGAACCATTTTTTTCCATTGCCTTCATTGCATAGTCCCATATATCCACACAGTCAGCAGCATGATGGCAAGTGAGTCACCCTGACATGCACCTGCAACAGTTCCTCCTTAGTTATCTGGGTCACAGCTTGCCCAATAAACAGGGCAGGCCACCATCTTGCCACAGAATGAGTCAGAAGTCAGGTTACCGAGATCACTTGAAATTTTCAGTGACTAATCACTAGCTTTTGTTATCACAAAAATACTATATAAAGCTTCAGCAATGCTTTGCCACTGAAAATATCTACCAGTGCAGGGCTCCACATACACATAGCTTCCAGCAGCAGCATATTTCTGTGTGGGTTACTCTGTACCAAGCATGCTATTCCTGATGCATCCTGGTTTTACTACTTGAAAAATTACTAGAGTTGCCTTATTCCTGCTAGCAGTCTTCCTGACAGAAACTTGCATGTTGAGCATTGTTTTTTCTAACTGAAGTAGACCATTTGCCAGAAAGTTAGTCTGGTATTTTCCTCATCTCCATTTGCTGTTGGAGAAATATTTTCCACAGCAAAATGTTAGCCACCAAGCCCTGTGGACAAATCCTGATTAAGGCTATTCAGTGAAGCTTTCTGCTTGTAATCAACAATTGCCCATGGAAACCAAAGCCCTTTTTTTCTTTTCTTCTTCCAAAGGAGGTTCTGGTTTCATAAGTCTTTGCACAGGGGAGACATCTGTACCTTTTATACATGGATGCAGGAGAGCAGAACAAGACCTTACTTTTTGCTTTCTATATAATTAGTATGTTCAGAGGAAACCTTAATGCTGTACATTAATTTTCAAATCTGGAGTATGTTTTCAGATAACAGAGAGATAATACTTCAAAACAAAGCAAGGGCATTAATAAGCACAGTACCAGGAAATCCACAAAGGTTAAGTGATTTTCTACAGAGTAATTCATTCTCCTAATGAGTTTGCTGCAGACAATGCTCTCTGCAAGCAGTTATTGGGTATGTATCTTTAATTTGTGTGTTTATGTAATTCATGGTAGTGCAAAATAAATTTCAATGTAAAATGTCCTAATAGATGAAGTGAGGCTATAATATTCTTCCAGAGCTTGTTCATTACAGTACGCACTGGCACAGAGTCCAGAGGGAGAGGAAGCCATTAAACATTAAGCAAAACAATTGCTGTCATCCTCCAGAGGGATCGGCTTTGTAAATGCTTATATTAACACTGTACAAAAGAGTTGAGTATTTGGGTAAAATTAGAATGATAAAGGGAGGCAAGCACATTGTCCTCAATTTCCTGAGATTTGGCTGGATAACTAACGATATTTAGATCTTCATCCTAGAAGAAGAGAGCTCATCCTATCCCAGTCACAGTCTGGGCACCACAAAGCTGAAACACCCCCCTGTGTGTGTTTTCAATTTAACTAAAATAGATCACTGTGTAACCAGCCACTCCATCTGCATCATTCATATTTGATGGACTAGTCAGCACAACAGATACTTTTATCTGTCCTGTAAGTGATGAGAAATTAGACACTTCAGTGTCTTGTGCCTCTCTCAGTTAACATGAGTGGCAGCAGCTGTTATTCTAGGCTCCTTAACCTGTAACATTTGATGTAGAGACAGGAAAATTGGAGATATATTTAGTGGAATTGAGTAAACAAAAGTAACTTCCATGACCAACCCCCCCCAGGAGAATATGCAGGAAAGCTCTTGCTGTGTTTCTTAACAGCAGCCCAGGCATTTGTGTTCTTGGGCTTTAGAGGCCATATGATAATAGTATTCTTATCAGGTTAAACAGTAACCTGCAGAAAAACTTAGGACATGATCTGAAGATGCCTTCGTTCATGTTGGCAGCAAAGCACAAAGGTGGTCCAGAACACCGTCACCAGAGACTCTAAAGTACATACTAAGTAGATGAGCTTGTGTTTCTAATTAGGTTTTGCACATATGACTACACATGTAAGCAGATTTTTGCATATGTTGGAAACCAAGAGGAGATATTGCCAATTCCTTCTGCTTGGAAGAGATGAGACTAGCTGGTTGACATGGGAACAAATATAGCATCCTAGAAAGAGCGCACAAAGGCAAGCAATCCTTCCTCTCTGAGCAGATACCTGAAGGCAGGAGCTCCTGGCCTAGCTCAGACGAGGGTATGTTGTTGGCGGAAGTGAAATATCAGAAATTCCATTTGAACATGAAACCAAACTTCTTTCAGTGAGGGTGGTCAGGAGAGGAATGGGTTCCCCAGAGAGGTTGTGGGGCATACACCCTTGGAAATAGACATAATCCCATCAGATCAGCAACCTGCTCTGGTTGACCTTGCTTGGAGAAGGGGGTTGGACTAGGTGGTTTCCAGAGGTGCCTTCAAACCTCAGCCACGCTGTGATTCTATGAAAGGGAAGCCTGCAAAGCAAGGCCACAGGCAGAAAATTATGTTGCCACTGTTTGGCAGCAGGCTTTGGAGGAACCATGTAGATAAAACAAAAGAGCTTCTTTTCCTTTCCAGTCCCTCCCACCACAACACACACCTTCTGTGCTAGCAGGTAGAGAGGGAGGAGAAGAGAAAGCAATCCCATGGCCAAAGCTTCAGAACTCGGACCTGGAAAGAGCAGGTGCAAAGGAAGACCCCTCACCTGCTTTAGGACATGCTCCAGGGAAGTTCACTAGATCTTGTGCCAGCTGGCATTTTAGTCATGCACCCTGCAGACTAAGGGGTTAACATCTGAGCTAAAATGCAGTTGCTTCATTTGTGGCCTCACTAGAGGGGGCAGCTGCAGACTGGTTTTTAAGCCTCTGCTCTGAAGCAAGAGACAATGGAAAGAAAACTAACTTCTGTCTTCTCCTTTGGGAAGAAGCTGGAGAAGGTGTGTGTGAAGGTCATTTTAATATTAAGCCAAAGGTTCAAGGAGGACCAGACAAACAGTTCTGTTTTTCCAAATAAAGAATTGGTAACTACACAGACAAAACTTTCTCCTCTCATTTTAGCCAGTCTGGTCCTTCCTTATTCCTGAGGGAACACAGTCATTCCTCGGGCATGTTTTATATGTGCCACTGAGAGCCAGGAACAGGAGGCAGAATGTGCTCAGTCGTGTGTTTCGGGCACAGGGCCTGTGCATGGAGCAGAACTGCAGGGCGCAGGCTGGCTCTGCAGAGCAGGGACAGGGCCCTTGCAAACCCAGGCTTTGGTGCCTTCTGGAGACAGCACTACATCCAGCTTCTGCCAGCCTCTTCAGTGCCTACAGCTAAGGTGGGAAGATCACTTCTCTCCCTTACTAAGAATATAGTCAGGGAACATTACCCTGCAAATTGCTTTAATATGCATCACGCTGCCACGTATACTTTATGACTCTACTTGCACTCTATGTGTCAGTTCAGCTCAAGCCCACCATTGCTGCCAAGCTCCTGCAGCTACTAGCTTTTCCCTCACATGCACTGGAGAAACGGGGAGCGCAGAAGACAAGAAGGCGTTGTATGAGGGTTCCGCTGAGGCACAGGGATGAGGCTCACCTCCTGCCCCTGCAGCATTGCTCAGATCCACCAAAGGCAAGCCATGAAGCAGAGGAAACTGCTCAGGGGCACAAGTGGAAACTGGATGACTTAAAGCTACAGGGCAGGTGGGGAATGCAGAAGCAGGTTCAATTTTAGATTAAACCAGCCCAAGCTTGCTATGCAATCCATGACACATGAGCAGCAGAGAACTGCCATCGGAGGGTTCCCCTTTGCTTATGAAGTGACTCACTGGCTGATGGGCACAAGGCAACGTGTGTGACAGACATGCTACCAAGGTAACTTCTAGCTACAAGGACCACAGTGATGGCATGCACAGAAGCAGAAAGAGGGATAAGAAGTCAAGGTTCCAGCTCCCTCCCCATCACCTCCCTGTGCAAAAGTCTGCCATAAATAAAGGCACAGGTAGAAGGAGTTGTCCTTTCTCTGTACCTTGTCACCTAAGATGGGGAGTACAGCTGCTTACTCATACAACCTGCTTATTCTGCTGTGCACTGCAGCTGGCTGCAGGAGGGGGCCCATACTGCAGAGCCTTACAATTTAATGCTGTTCCCAGGCTAACAAAGATTAACATTTCTTTTGGGTGCTCTGGACAAAAGTAGGATGTTGCTATACCTCTCTCCTATGAGTGCCTAAAGCCCTAAATATTGAGCATTCGGGGATTTTTATATATTCCTTATCTTAAACTATTGCTTAGCAACAGACTTTAACCAAGGACATGTTTGTGAAACTGCCAGGCATATTCATATCTGCTAAGTGCAAAGCAATAAACACACCTTTCCAAATTATCTCTGCTAGGATCACATATGTAGCAGATGATCAAACTGAGCAGAAGGTTATCAGCTGTACCGGCTCTTAGCATTATTGCAATGCTAATAAAGTGATCTGGACCTCAGTGAATCAAAGCCTTTTCATTGCAGAAAAGGTATCTTTGCATACCAAGTAGGCTGCAGACGGAGGAGCACCCAGCAGGACTTGGCGTGATGCAGTTCTGTGGCTGCTCCTCCCACGTGGAGAGGAGATGAACATGTTTATCTTGCAATTGTTAGGTGTTCCCCTGCTATGTGTTTGCATACTAATGAAGAGCCCTGTTTTGGAAATAAAACTCACCACACTATCTATCTTAAACATAACTTTAAATACCATCTCGGTATCTATCAACCCAGTTATTCTCTCAAGCAGTTATAGAGCAAAGCTTGACACCAGTATTGTACCTCAAACAGGATTGCAGCTGACAGTCCAAGCTTATACGTCTCAGTTACGTTGCAGAGGAATCTTTTCCCTTCCAGTCTACAGGCTGTACTTTACCACTATAAGCCACAATGTAAATATAACACACATCTGTATTATAATTGGGCCTGGAAAGACAGAGAGCACATGGGCCCTTCTCACCTGCTTGTATCCTTGAACCCCAGCAGCTGGTGAATGTGCCTTGCAAGGAGCGTCTTGTGGAGAGCTCACAGTGGCTTTCTGCAGCTAAAGGATCCTTTCCTTTGCAGAGTTTCTTTTATGAAACAGAAAGAAGAGATTAATTTCAGTTCATGTCTGGGCTCAGGGGAGAACAACCACTCTCCTGCCTAGAGCAGGGGTGAGATGCATTGAATAAAGGGGGAGTAGCAGCTGTGAAACACCCACTTTTGGTGTGCAGGGAGGCAGGTGAGGAGGCTGCAGCCTCTCCTCTCACATGGTCTAAGAAAATACGGCTGTACATGTGGCATATCACAACAAAGCAATACTCATATTGCTGTGCTTCTCTCCACTGCACACATCCTGTCCACTGTGCACCAGCATCACAGTGGTGTATGCACCTTGCAAAAGGGGCAGAGTTTGAGAAGCAGAGCGGCACATTGTTCAGTGTAGGGTTGTCCCCTTAGTTTCACAATAATTGCTGAACTATATTTTACAATGATGTAAGAGCTTACATCATCACTCCAAGGGCTTGGGGAGGCAGAAGGCAACCCTACATGATCCTTATCTTTGTTAGCACATAGCCTGTAAACCATCATTAACGGAAAGGCCAGGCACACTGGTGCTCCAGCTGCTGCGGTGCTGGGTACTTCCAAAGACACAATAAAACTCTTCATGCCCAGTCGGAGCTACAGCAAAGGAAGACCTTCAGACTGGAGGAAATATGAAGCACTAAACATTAATGAGCAGACAGCATGTTAAAGCAGTGCCTATGGACAGCCCTATTGTAAATTATATCATCTCAGCACTGACTTAAAACTGAGCAGCAGCTCAGATTCGCAGCAGCTTTTAAGGTTTCAATCCAGGTTTTAAATGGTTCATTTGAGACCCTTCATAAGCTGTAAGCACTTAGAACAGAAGCTGCAGTTGGGTCTATATTGTCTCAAGACATGCTCACATTAATGGCCATGCTGGCAAGAGTGAAATCGGTGCTCAGTTCTGGGATGTGCTGGACACCTACATCTCAGAACTGGGATCTTACTTAGGACCTTTCCTAGAAAACTAAGTCAAGCCCAAGGACACCTAGCAGGAAGGACAGCAGCTTACTGGGCCATAGGATGTCCCACCAAGCAGCAGGCAGGGAGTATGTCCTTGGGGCTCCTCTCCCCTCTTACTGGCTCTGTAGTGGTAACACTGCTGACCAGAGTGAAGCCACAGATAATTAACACCGCTGCAAGTGAGGAAAGGATCAGGTTGGCTATAGCATTCAGACTTAATTTCCTTTCCTGGCCCAGCATTTCCAAAAGCTCTCCCAAGTCTTTTATGTGCTAGAGGAGCAAAAGGTCCCCTGGGCAGACCTGCCCTATAAGCAGTTTGGTTGGCAGATCTGACGTGGTGCAGTAAAACAAGTCAAGAAACCTTTGCACTTCCCAACACTAAGGAGCAGCATATAATTCATCTGCCCAGAAAGCCATGTAGGTATAATCAGACTCTTCTACATAAACTTTGTCCCAGTCATTTAGATGGAGTACAAAGCAATCTATTAGTTAGAGGGATTGACAAAAAACATGGTGTTGGGCAACTTGCATGATACAAGTGCTCTCAACACAGAAGCAGATGGCCACCTAAGCTCTGGTGTTTCCTTCGGGTGCAAGTTTCTCCCAAGCTCCACAGGATCAGCGACCTTTAGAATTATTCAGATTTCAAGAAAGTCCGAAGTCTGATCCGAGATGGATTCCCTCTGAGCTAGGCACTGTAAAGCCACAGGGGCCTTTCTCACAGTGCTTATGGCCTAAGTAGATAATGCCTGGGCGTGCGAACAGAGAATGGGAATGTAATTTTTCCATGGATAAGCACCAGGGCACAGAGAGGAAGGGCTAAAATACAAGTTCCATTTCCTTAATACCGATGCAGAACTGCAGGCAAGCCAGGAAGCATGCAGACCCCAGCAGCAAGTCTCTTCCCTTGCAAGTAGGGCACAGGGAGAAATGGTTGGTAGGTGCCAGACCACACTGTTTCCAGTATCTAAATGGCTCCCATGTGCTAAGTGCAGTAAACCACTCTGGTTTATCTCATATCCTTAGCTAGTTACTGATTACCAGAGCCAATGATGCTACTAAAATAATTCACAGGCTGCAAAGACATTGTTCATCCCAGGGACAGGAACATTTACCAGTCTCACCAGATACAGGGGGGACAAGCCTGCTCTAGGTTGCCCCAACTCTTCTGAAGTCTTCCTGTAGCAAGAAATACCAGAAGATATTATAGCTTTCTGCTATGAGTCTCAGTCAAAGACAGATTATGGTGCCTGATAAGAGTGGCTCTCCCACCCCTATGTTTCTCCATTTGTCCTTACTCTCCTTTGAGGCAGGTACAGCCATGTGCTCCACCCTCATTCTGCTGTGTCTTTCCATAAGGAAAAGAAATGACACACAACAGCATTTGTTTTCCCTTGGGTGTATCAGGGGGACCCACCTCCACTCCTGGCTAGGTGGAAAGCACCACATGAGCCAAGAGGAACTTCACAGGGAAGAAGATTCAGGAAAGCTGCGAGAGACAAATGAAAGGGGGAGTGAGGCATTTCTGTGATGCCATGCCTTGTTCACAGGGCTTCCCTGGGCAGGGTGGCAGTCCCTGGCCGTGCTCACCTTTCTGATCCTAAGGGCAGCTCACCACTTTCCAAATGGTGGCCCGAGGACATGGCACATGGCAGCTCAGAAGTTTCCTTTCTTTCCGTTTCATCCAGAGTAACAGGCCATTTTTCACCTCTGCTAAGGAAAGTGTGCCACCAGAGAAGGATGTAAAGCAACAGCTGAAACAAGAAAGGATTTCCCCTCTCAGCAGCCAGACACCTTCCTGGCATAATACATCAATACAAGCCTTTTATTACTATCAGTAAGGACATTCCTTTATGTTTATAGCCTTCTTTTCTGATTAACATTTACCTAATCATAGTTTCTTGTCACCAGGTTTATTTCTATTACTTCTGCCAAAAGGCTGTACTGGGATTTTTTTAGAATTATTTTCAATCATTGGTCTCCCTGAAGATTTTTCCATCCCCTGAGCCTCATGGCCTGTGACTCCCTCTTCTTTTGCAGTTGCTTCCAAACCACCTCCCAGATTGTCTCAGGTGCAAAATTGTCTCTGGAGAGAGAGGGCATTGCCTTCCCCCTTGTACTCCTGACAATAGTTTGCAAGTTGAAGAAGATGCTGTGCTCTGATATAGCCAATAATAGTTCATGGCCGCTTGGGAAACCACCTTGTGGGTGTATAGCTTCCAGGCTCTGGTGTTGCCCACACAAAATGGAAAATAAGAAATGCCAGATAAAGGAGGGAGGAATGAGTGGTAAACTCCCAGGGCTGTTAGAAAAGGATTGCCTTTAGGAACACTGTGTTGCAAAAAGGTCCGAAAGTTCCAAACAAGAGCTGAGCCTCTTTTGTGCCACATATTGTTCAGTATCAATTAATACCTTTGGAATAGCCATTTTCACCCAGAGATCTCCAAAGTAGTCTTCAAAGGGTGAGAGTGTCATTATCTCCCTAGGTGGGCAGGGAAGCCAAAATACAGAAAGATGAAATGACTTGCCCTTGGTCACCACAGCTCTTCAGTCCCCCCTGAGCACACCGCTGAGCCACGCTGCCCCAGTAACAGAAAGCCCTCAAAAACTGTCCAGGAAGATCCCTGGATTCTACTCATTTACAAGCATATATGATCCAATTTTCAGTTCATCAACTCATGCACTTGGAAGTACAGGCACAAACTTCTGCAAAATCAAGGGCTGAGAATGAGACACAGCATGAGAGTGTACTAATTTAAAAACGTAAGCATCCATTTGTTATCTCCATTGCAGAGCTAGCGACCAGACCGCAGCGCATTGTGTCACTCCATACATGAGTCATGCACCAGTTTGGGATTGCCGGGCTCTTGGCTAACTCAGTGAGGCCAAACTCTTATTTCAGTCACTAAAATTTTTAAACTTACTTTCTTTTAGTCATTCCTCATTCCTGGCACTCAATGGGGACAGGATTTAATTCCTTGGCATTGTAAAGATTTCCAAGCCAGACCAGGGGTTTGCAAAGGCATTGATTAAAGTACCAGGGCCTCCATGTTAATGAGTCTGTGATAAAGCCCAGGATCAATTGGCAGGCAGCAGCAATTTCAACAAATTCCTAAAGAAATTCTATCTTCCAACAAAGAAATAAACTTTCTCCCTACAGGATTTGCAGCCACTCAACCACTGAAGAGCTGTGCTGGTGCCGAGGGAGCCTGGAGTGAAATTCAATATGAAATAATCATAAACCATCTAATTGGTATTACCCAAGCTGAAAAGTAATGCAAGTAAGCAAGCACAAATAAATGACACTGGATTTCTTTTTAAACTGTTTGCCTTTAAATGTGCAAAGTCTTACATGTAACACTTCTATATCTATATAGGTATATAAGGATTTTTCATATTATTTTGAATTTTATAGGATTGTAAACCAGAATGTAATTGGAATAGGACATTGAAATAAGGTAATGATCTCCTGTAGCTTCAGAAATTAAGAAGAAAACAGAGATGCTTATATATTTCCTTCTCCAAGGAAGAAATAAATGCACTGTGATGATTCTCGTCTCTGGAGAAAGAATCATTGTGTTGTGTTTTTTGGTTTTCTAAATAACATTCATCAAATGAAGGGCTATTCAGAGGTGCAGAGTACAGCATGTGCTAATTGGCCCCAGGGCTAGCTTGAATATCCAGATGCCTGTGCGAATTCAAGTCATAGCTGATAAGGGAGTCTTCATTATGCTTATACTTGGGTAAAACTGAAAACAGTCTTGTCCTTGTTCATATTCCCTTCTCACAATTGGCTAAGTAGACCTAAGCACATTGTCACTGAGGTTTATCATCTCTGGATGTATACCCCTATGGTCATCATGTTAATCAAGTTGCTTGCTGTTTAGATACTTTACATAGAAGTTACATCAGAGAAGTGATGATGAGTAGAAGTAGAGGAAATAGAGATCTTTTTTCTCCAAATCTAGGCAGATGGGAGCGACAGATTACAGGACTCACAAGTGCCAGTCAGGTCACATACTGCTCTGGAACAGAAATTCCATCATCCTAGTGGGGGATTCTTCACCCACTAAATGCTTTCCTGGCAGATGGAAATTTCAAGGTACCACTTCAAGATGTTATGATATTTATAAACCTAAGACAGCAAGGATCTGCCCACAAGGAATGAAGGTTGATGCCCTCTTGGCCTTTGCAGCTTATGATAGGTGTCATTTACCATTTTGTCTCTTGTAACAACACGCTGTATGTCTGAATTTTATCACTTCTCCAGCATTCTCATGTGTCTTACCCAATTTAGGGATAGACCTGGAAGATGAATGATTGTTTCTTCTGACTAATACAGTATCAGGATAAAAACAAACCACTTGCCTTTAAAGTGTTCTCAGATCCATTTTAGAGAGTTATTATCCCCATTTAGGAGGAGGCAAAACTGAAGCACATAGATGTTAAGCAATATGCTCATCTTTATGCATTTTGCCAAGATGAAGAACACAACCCATTACTCAAACTGACGAGCGTATTTCTGGCCCTATGTATTCTGGTGTCAACTGACCTTGGCAATATGCAACAACATTTTCTCATGTGTGATTTTGCTCTTTACTTTTTTTTTTGCTTGCTACCATAATCATTTACTTGAAGTGTTTGGTCTTAATTACTGTAAACATTTTTCCATTTCTGTACAGATGGGAAATGCACTGGAAGAGAATGGGATGGTTTAGGTTCATCATCTGTTCATCTCTTGATAGAGATCAATATAGATTAGAGGTAAGTCTGTTTATCCATATTAATTTTCAAAAACCAAAATTGTATGCAACAGATTTATAATTAAGCAGAAGCAATGATGGTTTTGTACAGCTTAGTTAAATGGATTTGCCACTGTGCATTAGAGTAGAAGCTATAAAAACAGACCAGATGTTGCATTTCCCCCCCCCACCCTCGGTGCTGCCATTTGCATGAGTCCTACATCCTAAATAAAACTTGAGGTCAAAGTTTTCTAACCTGGGGATCTATTATTAGTTTTCTAAAACCATACTGGCTACCCAAAAAAGGGCTTCATTTACAGAGGGGATGAACAATGCCAGCTAGGAGTAAAATCTGAATTAAGTTTACTTGAGGACTTACTTATGTGCCCGAACACAGTGGCAGCTTCAGGTTCCTAAGCCTGCTGAACTCAAAGCTGCTCATGTGGCTCCTGCCTTGTAGCCCAGACGTTTACATTTCTGCCACAAATAAAACCAGCTGAGTCACAACACTGCGAGGACTATCTTGCAAGTGAACTGCAGCAGGAATCCTGCACTGGGTGTTGCTCTGCCAAATTAATGTAAGCCCTCCCAAGAGGCACACACAGCCTCCCTTACTGTACAGGGGAAAGTCAGCTAGGCAAAACTTGGCAGTTCTTCTGCACATCTCAGTGCAGTGGTTGCAAGAGTTGCAGTCATAACCCCATACTGCCAGATCTGAAGTAGGCATTTGAGCTCCCACTGACTTTGTGGAAACACTTGATTGAAAGCAGGATCCAGCCTGAGGTATGAAAAGGACAGATTGTGTAAGCCAATACAAAGCACCTGAGGGTCCAAGACATAAACAAGTACCTCTGCATTCGAGACTGGTATCAGTTTGGCTGGCAAGCATTTCACTGTTCACTTAGTGAGGACATAAGAGGACATTGGCCCCATGATCCTCATCTCTCAGTTGCCAGAGCTGGTCAGAGTGAGACCTTGCAGGTGAGATCTTGTCCTCACTGCACGCAATCTGTGTTTTACCACTGTCTTTGGTGGAGTCTGGCTTTCACAATATTCTGTGTTTCAATCACAATGAAGTCACGGGGGTCACTGATGAGGCAGCAATGCTAGGAGATAGCCCTCACATCATGAAAAAGTGTAGGCTTAGGCAAGAACCTATTAAAATCATCACTACACAACTCTTCCATGGGAAGCTCCTTTTCACCAATTATAAGCTACAGTGATTAAGTGTGCTGGGTGACTCATGGACCTTACATTGCCCATCAACAGCAAAGGCCATTTGGAATTAGATAAATGCCCTTAAAATGTGTTCTTTAATATACATAGCTCACAATATTTTGAACACCAGTAGCTGTGATGTGAATCATCTTGATGCACTGAAAGTTTTTTTGTTGCTACTTCATTTTTTTAAACAAAGAGCATGCCTAATAGCTCTTAGAAACTACAAGATCACCCCAAGCCAGCAATAAAGAATGAGCACTGATGTTGATTAAGAGTTCTTTCTTCATGCATTCAGCTTCTAGCAGCCTGGCTTTACAGTGTTCTACACATCCAGCACATCCTCAGGGTAGCTCATAGAATGAGGACGTAACCAAGGAAAAACATTTTGCAGTGTATATGCCAAATTATCATTTCTAGAAGTAAGAGGAAAGTTATTTCTCAGTTCAGGGATCTCTAATTTCCAAGTAGCTCTTTAAAGAATATCTTAATTTTTGAGCACTCCATACAATTTATAGTACTTTTATTGATACAAGCACTTTTAAAGAAGCCAATGCACACAGAAGAAACTTCTTATGAGTACTGGTTTCAGAGTAAGTTGGAATTTTGAAGAAACATAGATGCTCATTGTATGCCAGGATTTAAAAAAATGCCTAAGAACATCATTAGCATCTCTAGGCAGCTAAATATTTTCTTTTAAAAAACCCTGTCCTTTAATCTCTTGGATTGATTAATGTAACATTTCTTGTTGTGAATAATTCAGTGCCATGGAACAGTACTCCAATCACAGCTGATTACAAATTAACACTCATTTTAACTGAGGCAGATAATCATGCCAATGTCACAGCAAATACATTGTCAAGCATTACATATGGATGCTGCAATGTAAACAAGAAGCTGAGAACTCCATTATCTGCCAGTGCATCACTACCAAGTAATTTCTAAATATTTCATCATTGTTTAGACTGCATTCAGATTGCACAGAGTAACTTGCTACTTACAAACAGTAGTTGCAACTTTTTTTTAGGTATAATTAGAAACAAAAAGGAGGAAGACTTCCTTTGTTGCCAGTTGAAACGCTTGCTCAGGATATTGGAAAAGAAAATACCTTCCCTGGACTCCCACAGTAGGCCATACTTCCCTCCTAACAAGTAAAGAAGCTTGATTGAGGGGAAAGGACTAACAAAAGACTGATAAATAAGCTCTTGTTTTTATATAGAATCAAAAGGAAAACATGACTGCTCACAGCACTGCAGACAACCCTTTGTCTCAGCTTTACCTCCTTGGTGTTGTGAATGACTGGTAGGGATGTAAACCCTTTTTATATTACTTTCTTGCTTTTCCCTATCCAGGGAGTCATACTCACATTTTGTGAGTTAACACAGTCCCAGAGTAAGGAAATGCACATGGGCACATTCTTTTTCAGTCCTCAGAGCAAAATGCTGCCTATTATTTTTTTTACCATAGTCCTCCTGCCTTTGTTCATTGAACAGCTGGAGCTGCTGCAGTGCTCAGTGAGGATCTTCTGCATGTTTCTTTAGAGCTTTTTAACCAGTGGGCTTTTAATGCGCAGATAAGATCTACACTTTCCAGAGTGGACCTACAAACAGGTATTTCATGCTTGAGATACTTTGATCCCTGCTCTTCATTCACAGAAATAAATGCAAGGTATAAAATAAATGTAGACTCATCCCATTGAGCTGAAGTACTTTTGTATATATAAAAGATTCTGGCCTCATGGTTTTTTTGGTCTGTGTCACACTAAAGGCTAATTTCTGATTAGACTTAATAGATGCTCTCACATTATTTGAGCATCTCCTGTTATTTTGGGGCTAGAAGAGACCTAACTAGGAGTAGTATTTAGAAAAGTTCCTCCTGCTACAAAACTAAAGTCCTATCCATATCACTTGTTTGTAGACACAGACAGTAAACTACTCTGTAACTGAAGCTTTCCTCTACGTATTCCCACTTTATTTTAAGCCCAAACTTGAGATTTCTGCAATTGAAGCAATCAAAAGCAATCCAGAAAAGGCATTTCTAGTCATATTTTGAAGTTGAAAATATATAGCAAACCCATGGAGAGGAAAGACACTGATGTTAAAATAGCCCTAGCATATTATGTAATGCATTTTCTTTGTATTTATATATTTCTTTGTAATAGCCATGTTGTTTTTAACTGGGAAATGAGATGGAGCCTACATTTTTTAACAGATTATTCAGTCCTCAATCCTGTTCCAAACCCAAACCAAATAATAATTTTATAGCCATAGCAGATGTAGGTAATGCTGATCAATTCTAACAGCCATGTCTGCTTCTCCAGAAGTTTCAAGTTACAAGTCTCATCTTGAATGAAAACATACATTTTGCTGTACAAATAAGTGGATTTTGGAATATTCAAGTAAAAAAAAACCCAACAACTTCCACTAGCCAACTCTGAGTTATAATCTTCCATAAAAGGCTTTCATATTTGTCTCCAGAAAAAAAAAAACAAACTTGGCCTTTAACAGCTGTGGTCCAGCCTAAGCCTGTTCATAACCATTAGGTAGGGTAATGCATATTTATTAATTCTTCCTGCTCCCCTCCCTTATTTTTGATTGTCAGGTTTAGTCAGGCATAAAAATTAAGCTTTTGTGCAGTCAGAACATCTCATGACTTTTCATGTAGCACATCATTTTGTTTGTCTACAGAAAATTATTGTGAATTTAGGGTTTGTTCAGGTAACAGGACATTTCACTCAGCCATCACATTTTGACATTTGATAAGTAATTAACTAAAGGAAAGAACAGCTGTTAAGAAAATGCTTAGTGACAGCATGTAGATGATTTAAGGCAAATTTATGAACCACACAAGCCCCATTTAAATCTAAAATGTCATGAGATGCACAGTAAAAAAAAATGCATTATATCATTCCTTTGCAGTCTAACAAAGAGTTAGCCTTCATCAGCTTGAATATCTGAATGTGCCATCAAGTACTCCTGTCATCGAGGATGGGAAGCTGATTCCCATGTCCTACAGACTAACTTATGACAAATAGTAAATACAAAACACAATAAATAATTATAAAAGAAGGCAGCTTACTGGATTTCTTTCTTAAACTTCTGCAGCATTTTCCCTAGCTTTCATGTCATAATTTCTCTCACGTGAATCATTTTGAATAAAAGATCAGGTACATCAAAGTCACTATGTTGGAAATAAAAATAAGTAGTAAGCTCAGTACAACACTGTGGGCAAGACACAAAAGATGGAAAAAGTATAAGTGATATGGGAAAGGCATGACAGAGGTGGCAGATGACAAAAGAGAGCAGGTTTATGAATGAAAAGCATTCTGAAAAGTCAGCTGTCCAAAAGAGACCAGAGTTTCGGCAGATCTCATGTACACTTGCACAGCAGATAAACCACTCTGATACTGACCCAGTGACCATTTAGGACTATCCATAAAAGCAGATTATTTGTTTTCATAATATAGATGGGAAATAAACAATTTTGCTTCTCTAAAGATACCTTCTTGAGGCTCTCCTTACCTGGATCTTAGCCACAGTACTTTGAATGATATTAATAGATTTCTCTTGGCTCTTGAAGCATTTTGACCTCAAATGGCTGTGATAGTAGGTAGAGTATGTGCCAACCTTCAAGCTAGCCAGCATGTGCCACACACTGTCATTACAAATACTGCTATTCTCATTCTACAACTGCTTCATTGATGGGTTATTTTTCTAGGACAAGGATTCGGTTGCTGGTGGTTAATAATAGCTATTATGCATACCTCAAAAGAGAAGTAAGAAAGAAGGTGCCAGTACCTTAATACCACTCCCAGTAGCCACCAACTGAAACAGGCTTGCAGCACCCTCCCAGAGAAGTGGCAAGGCTTGCCATTGTTCTCCTGTGCTTGCAGAGACATTCCTATACACATTCAGCAGATTTTAATATCCTGGTTAGAGGTAGGTGTGAATAAATCCATTTGGCTGGATGTTGTTATGCCATGTGGGAATGGTTCATGTTTTCTCCATCAGAGAAAAGACCAATTGGTCAGGCAAGGCCGGGGGTGAGGAGAGAAATTACTTTCTGCTTTTGGAATGCGGAAGAGTAAGAAGGATTCCTGCTAAACACAAGGTTCTGGTGTGCTGGGGAAAGCAAGCAGCAGAGCTATTGAGGAAAGACAGTCATTGACATAATCCACAAGAAGCCAGCATACCACTCAAGTGGTAAAACAAACACTGCAGTGACTGAACACTACAGAAACAAGCTTTAAAGCTTTGCAAAGTGGACTAGAGTGCTTGAGGCAGAAGCCTCACAAGTATGACAGCTATAACTGGACTACAGAGAAGGGAAGAGGGTGCTGAACACCAGAGATCAACCCCAGAGCCTGCTCTGGGGCAGTGCCAGTTCTGACCCTCATCAGCAACTGTGGGACTGTCCTGAAACTACAAGGCAGCCTCAGAGACCTGGTCAGGCTTTCAGCAATTAGCAGTAGGGAAGGGGAAAAGCATAACCAAACTGGGTTTGGAGGCCTGTGACCCTTCTCACTGAGCTAAACCAAAAAGTGCTGCAACTTCCTTGAGTAACAGCTAACAAAAGATTGGGCACTTAATTTATAAGCTTATCAAATTTGACTTGGGCATGATTAGTTAAGCAAAGGTGATTAATGGGAAAAGCATTTTCTGGCATGGTCAGGACTCCAGAAGAAAAAAAAAACAAAACAGGAGCCCTTAACCCTGACAGTCACAGATCCTCAGGATCATGACTGTTAAAAGACTATTTTTTTTAATGAAATGAATGTTGGAAATATAAAATGTAGATGTGACAAGAAATATTTTTATACGTGAAGAAGCTGACATCTAGCAATAGACATGAGACTATTAATAGCATAGAGCTTTCTCCTGACAGTTAACACCAGAATAAAAAAAAATATCCGGAAAGTAGGACTTGTATATATTCTGCTATGTTTATAATTCAGAATTAATATAGAACACAGAACACAGAGACATTGCTTTTACAAAACCGTTTTCCTGACCGTAACAGTATCTTAAGCCATTCACAGGATGTTGATAGCATTTATGAAATTGAAAAGCTAGCCCCCACCGATATGGCACAGCACTAGTGCATCAGTTTGTGTCATTATGATGAGATTTGGAAGGGGAGCAGTTTCTTATGAGATTACTTAGGGTATATGATAAAAAAGCCTCAGCATGGATGCCATTTAGTTGTTCACTTGAGGTCAAATGAGAAGGCTTCTGGCACACAACAATTACACAGCAAAATAAACAGAAAGTGTAAAGTCGTTCTCTAAATCAGTAGCCAAGCAGATCTAGTCCAATAAAGCACACCAGATTCAGGCTGAAATTCCAAGGCTGCAAGTGCAATTTTAAAAGTTGTTACAGATCATTTGTTGCAAATTATTGTATACTAGCAATATCTATAACTCATTTAAGAAGTTTGTTTACTCAGAATAGCTCTCCTACCGCAATAGGCCACCTAACATGGAGTAGTTAATGAGATCCTAAAGGATTTTCAAATAAAAGGTTAGCAGCTACTTAACTAAGAAAGCCTGTCCCATGATTTGTATTAATATGATCCTTTGCTATACTTTCAAATAAACACTGAGGAATTATACTGATGTTTATTTTATTTCTTAAAGATAACATTTCTTCTAGAACTATAAATGTGACAGAGCATAAATAATTTGCCTTGCAGGATAAAAAAACCTCCTCTCATTTCCATCAGATATCTAGAAATTACCTGTACCTTGAGATTGTTTATCAGCAAATAGATTCAGCCCCAAAAGGGAAAAGGGCCTATCTACTATGAGAAATACAGCCAAGAGCATGGCTGACTTAGGCATGAATTCCTGACAGGCAAAGGGCAAAACATACACAAGCATTATCACTGCTGATTCTGGTTTTAAAAAAGTGAATTAGCAGCTGTAATAAATTGCCTTTTTACAGTAGGAGCTTCTGTACTTACATTTGTATATATGTATTTTCCCCAGAGTCATTCCCAAGTATATGTCGAAGGCTCTTGGGAGGCACGTGTTACTAAATATTCTGCTTATAAATTATAAGAGGGGTATCATCAGCTATAGCTGGAGTTCACCCCATCTCCACTACCGCAAACTTCTCCTAGTCAGATGGCAGATCCTTGGACCTCATAAAAAGCCTTGGAAGGAGCATGCTGTCCTTGAGATGCAACCTGGTTATGCCAAGCTTGAGGGGGTCCCAAAAACACAGACGTGTTGAGGGAAGCAACACCCACATATTCATATTTCAGCCGACATCCAGCTGAGTGCTCTCAGCAGTGTTGTTTTCAGTGCTTAGTTGTGCTGGGGGAAGAGCAATCTGCCAGGGCTCAGCCTACTCACTGTCTTCTTTCTGCCAAGTCTGTTTCATGGGGAGGATACATGGGCAGCAGCCCCCCAGCTCCCCAGAAGAGCAAGGCTGCAGTTCAGCCACCCCTTATGTGCCCCTGCCCTCAACAAGTGGATGTCTACAGGATACTGATGCCATAGTCCAATCATTAATAAGTATCAGTGATTGGTTCTCTTCAGACCGTATTGATTTTTGAAGCACAGTAAGTCTTTTCAGTTTAAGAGCAGGCTACCAGTTTGGGCTGCCCAACTATGAAGTTAATCACAATAAGATGTCCAGTAAGTTTTGACATTTTACCTGCTCTGGGAATTATCACTTTCCTTTATTTCAAGCAGCCAGCCAAGATCACTTGCTGTTAGACCGATGGTTTTCCTTTTATGGTTTACAGATTTTGTGGCCAATTGTGAAGAAAGCCATTTTTGGAATGCCTGGGCAGTACAAGCGTGAATCACAGCAGCAAGCCATTGCTTCTGTCTCCCAACATGTATCATGGAACTATTTTCTTCCATCTCTTTTGTAGTACAGTACATTCTACATTGTGAATCATTTTCATACAAAAATAGAAACCAGTGATATCTCGATGTTCGCTTCACAGCAGAGAAGAAAGAACTAGCATCTCATAACTGAAGTGCCAGGTTTAGTGGCATTGTAACAAACTGCTGCACA
Organism: Elanus axillaris; assembly: GCA_026212715.1. Classification (NCBI taxonomy): domain Eukaryota; kingdom Metazoa; phylum Chordata; class Aves; order Accipitriformes; family Accipitridae; genus Elanus; species Elanus axillaris. The sequence goes on along the minus strand of JANZLQ010000057.1, from coordinate 3,186,319 downwards.
GACAGACTTGACTGTCAGCTGCAGAGAGATTAATAGATCCCTAAATACATTTCCTTATAAACCATGATTTTTTTTTAAAATCAAATTCTGGTCCTCAGGGAAGAGCCAAAATAACACATAGATATTTAGTGCCATGTCCAAAGAGAGGCTTGGATATTGTAACACTTAATAATGCCATACCTAAAAGCAAAATGAAGTGCTGCCATTCACAACGCTGATTAGATGCCTATCATCCCTATGAAGTGAATGAGGGGAACTGAGCAACTGGGAATCAGATTTACAGTCTACAGCATGCTGGGGTGTAGGAGGTGAAATGCTTAGGTCAGGCAGCATTTTGGCCATCTCTTCCACAGGTTCTACCTATATCACACACTGGTTCTGCTGAGCAGTGTCTCCTGGAAATGAGCCACTCTGAGCCAGGAGCACAGTCCTTATCAGCAGAGTGCCAAATCTGACCTAGTAATCCTTCTGGGAGGCTGGGAACATTAACTGATGCTTATTGCTGCCCTAACATGGCTACTCAGCTTCTCTCCAGCCTTGAGCATGCACCTGCTTGGGATGCAGGCAGAAAAAAGCCTAAGCCTTCCTGCAGAAGATAACATAGAGATTTCCTTAGGTGCCTAAGGCAGGCTATGACAAATATTAATTTTGTGAAGCATGCTACTGACTGGAGACTTTACTGTTTTCCAGCTGCTCAGCATGGCCCATCGTTTAGTTCTGCTGGAAGAAGCAACTGCAGTAATACTTCCATTTCCAATTTAGCAAATTCAGTCAGGTAAACTTAAGACAGATTTTTAATCTCAGTGACTCTGTCTGGCAATTGCCCCTTCTGTAACACTCCAATGGTAGAGTAATTTGAGCCTTCTTCAGTGAGAATACATCAAACTGGCTTTTTTTTTTTTTACTGGAAGTTGTGGGACTAGAGGGTTATTCAGTGGGATACAGGATCCACAGATGGGAAGTATATCTAGCTGAGAGTTACACAGGTTGGTATTGCCTGTGCAGGGATAGCTAACAATTTAACAAACAACATAGCAGATATTTTGAGTCAAGTTGTAAAATGAAGCTGCAGTGGCCTTGAGTTTGATCTCTTGCACAAAATCAGGAATTGTATTACAAAGGCCAGAGAAGTCATGCTACTACTGAAGTGATTAGGATCAGCCTCAATACTGAAAGGGTTGAAGGCATTTTAAATTTTATGGAATTGTAATTTAAGCAAGAAAGGAATTTTTAAAATGATTTTTCTGCCAAATAGACAAGATGTGCATCCAATCCACTCACTCTTGTTTTCAGTTGCAGAAATATTCATGCTTTGGCTCATCTACAATCTGAATTTGTCTTAGCCATACTGCCAAAATACACCTCCTTCTGTATCTGGCAGATGCATTTAGTTCTTTTAAGCCCTTAGAAGGGAAGAAAAATCCTGTTTATCTTGCCTGATTTTTAGAGGATGCTTAACAATAGCAACAACATACATTGCTTTTCACTATGCACACCAGAAAGGGCCTTCAAGATTGAAGAGTCATAAAGAGAAAGCTGAGGTGTTTTAGTAGCCTCCTGAAGACATTTTGGCCAAATTCCTGTAAACATGAGCTGATGTGTCATCTTTCTTCCAGCAGTAGTCTCATTGCTATTAAAAAGACAATTCCTGCAATACAGTTCTTCACAAGCTGTGCTTAAAAGATCGCTGCCCTAGTGTGCTACAGAGTACAAAGGCCACCACATGCCAGGCATGAGAATAAAATGGTCACAAGGGTAACAGGATCTCATGCACCAGCCAAGATGAAGTTACTGTTGATTGTTAGGGTACTAATAGATGAACATAAGCCTTTCTGCAATAATTTAAGGAGTTAGTAGCCCTGTGTTTGTGGTTGTCATGCTCACAGTGAAGTCAAAAGATAATACAGTCTGTGCCTCAACAGCTTCAGTGTCAAGTCTATTGGTTTAGCTTAAATTTCGCTTCACTGGCAGTTTAAAGAGCAGGCTGTGGCAATAAAACAACTGAAGTGTAGCACACATTCTGTCCTGCTAGTTTTGCTGTGGAAAGACACAGCTTCCAAGACAAGACTACAATAACTGAGGGAGGTGACCTCTTAAGCCACCACAGAGAGATTCACTGGATCTCATTTATCAGTATCTCTAGTCTCTGGCAAGTGTGAGTTTATTCAAGTAAAGCTGCCCCTCATAGCACTAGCTGAGCTGACTTGAATTACATCACATGTGCTCAGGGCATACATAGAGCTCCTACGCCTCAGCCAACACACAGCAATTTATGTACATGTTTTGCATTTCAGATATTCATGCATATTTTATTAGTGGAAATACTCATTTGCATATAGTACTTACTGGAGTGAAGTACATTTTTGAGGAGCTACTGGACAGCAGAACAAAAACTGCCTGGACTCTGAAAAAGAAGCAGTTATGGTGAGTTGAGGCACTGTTGTCAGTTTCTGTTTTTTTCAATGGTTTCTATCAGGTTTTATTTCAAAATAACTTTTTCATTACACTGAGGACATTAATAATCAAATTTACTGTAAAATGAAGGACCTGTGTACTTTACTGGACACAAGCTGGAGTGGTTTTTTGCAGCAGAATTGTTGGCTTTGACAGCTCTGGTCTGGAAGATCTGTAACCAGTGATATCTACTGGAGTTGTATATCTGCAGAAACCCTATTTTTCCAGATGATAATGGGGGTAGCCTCTAATGTAAATTACTGTTTAAGTCCCAGTTCAGCAAAGTTCATGCTTGATTTTCAGCACAGGCCTCAACCTCTAATTCAAGTTAATTGCTTTATTAAATGGGGATGGAACTAAGCATATCCATAAAAATATGCTGTGTCAGGACCTACCCCACAGATGGTCAAGATACCAACTGCAGGCTTGATCCAGATACCACTGAAATTAATGGGAGACTTCAGTGGCCTTTAGTTGAAGCATAAATGGGAGTCACAGGTGTGCTTCAATGTCAGAATACATAAATCAGTCTTCCTATCATGTAATTTTCATCTGGTTTACTTGCATGCAAACCTGGGAGCTGGAGGAGAGCTGAAGGCTTAAGGTCCTGGTATAGTGTTAATATCCTGGACAAAGTCAGCACAGACAGGAAGATGCAGAACCTTCAAGCTACTGATTCTCCCCAGATTTCCACACAACAGCAAAGAACAATATGGTGGAGCTGAGGGTAGAATCTGACTCAAAAGTATGGCCCATCATTTTGCATAGGTATCTTTCAAGGTTCTGATCTCACTTAAGCACAGTGCCCCATAAAGCTGAGGCTCTAATGCTTTTCTAAAGTGTTAGTCATAACTGAATAATCTTATAAAGCTACTCTGAATAGTGGAAAAATACTTATTTTACCATGATCATGCTTGACCAGAAGATGTTTGGGGGGAAAAAAAACAACGTAGGATAAAAATTAAAATACTTAAGTCTTCAAGCAAAAATGGAAGTATAAATGGCAAAATCCCCAAACCTCTTCAGTAAATTAATTTAAGCTGAGCTGAGACCATCAGACTCATTGCTGCAGGGTAGCTTGACTGAATGGCTCAAAATTCATATGCCACTTGTTTTCATCCCCACATCACTGAGATTGCTGTGCCAAATAACAATTAAGTCTGGAAAAGGATTTTCTGGCTAGTATCTGCTTTTGGGCTGTAAGTTAGCAGAGAAGACAAGCCCTGTCTATGATGGGTGAATTAGAATATACATGTATCATAAGCAATATTAAGGATCAGAACCTGGGCTGTTTTCTGCCTGGCTTATTTTACACAGGCTATAGTCAACGAGCCTCTGTAGGCACCCTGAACAGCCTTCTAAGCTTCACTGAGGAGGTAAAAAACTGTTAAAGAGGCAAAGAGCTTTGTTGCTGGGTACCTATCATACTAGACATAGTATGGGGAACAGGGCTATCTCAAGCACAGAGATTCAGGACAAAAGTACCACCCAGGAGGATATAAAGACGACAACTTTTGAGCAGTAGAGTTAAGAGCGGCTCTGTTGGCAAGATGAAGTTCTCACATGAATGACTGTGGACCAGAAAAATTCAGAATTTCTGGAGTTCACCAAAAATTAAACCCACCTGCTCTACATTTTGAAAGAAAAATAAGATGAGGAAGGAGCAGCAACAGCTGTGCTTTCTACAGAAAGAAATTTACAAGTTGAATATGCAGGTTCATTTTGGGATTGCTTACATCCACAAAGGGGAGACTGGTGGTAAAAACTGAGGAAATAGAACAAGTATGGAAAACTGTGGATCTTTGACTACACCACCCAAATCTCTACCTGGGGGGAATAAAAAAGAATTCTTGTACATGAAAAGTGTAAAAACACAAAAGCAAAATATTCTGAGGAACTTTAAAGCTTAGGTAAAGTAGACAATACAGGTTATGTATTACCTTTAGAACTAATCCCTAGAGCCTTCACCCACTTACAGTCTGGAAGTGAGCCACAGCTATCATTTTTCTATGTATGTATCTACATAAACACTTCCCTTGTCTTTAATACATAAGGTGCAGGAATTTCTTTGTGGTGTTTTTAAGTTACAGTTACACATTACTAGTGTTTTTCCTTGCCAAATCTACAGAAGTAGGAAGAAAGTATGCAGAAGCACTTAGTAGGAAGATACTAGCTTTTGGTTTACAGATCTCCTTTAAAACTGTTTGCGCTTGGCTCAGTTGAGCTGGGCTTCTAGGAGAAAACCTCATGCTACGTAACTACCTAGTATTAGCGTAGGCTGATTAAGCAAGTTGAATTTGTGGTTTATTCTCTGAAGGCATATCAGAAATGTAAACTCTCAATCTCAACTTGTCGTTGGTGAAAGTTGGTCAAAGACTGTTGTTTCATCAGTAAAATTATTAAAAATGGAGGAGAGTGGATTCTTAGGAAAATTATTGAAATAGCTAATCAATCCAGAGCTATGGACATGTTTACAGGCTAAGAGAATACTCTTTTCCGGAAAGGCTCAAGAGTGTTCCCCAGAGGTATACTAGGTCAGCAGTGAAATTTTGCCCTTCAGCATGACTGGCAATGTAGGGTCTGCCTCTCCCCTTTCAGGAAACAAAGTGCAACAGAAGTGGAGGTTGGACTCCTTTTATCCTACTGTGCTAACAGTGAATAGATATAACTATCAGCATTTTTGATGAAAACATCCTACTTTGGATAGGTGCAGAAAAGAAAACTGTATGAGGGCTGAAGAAATAAACATGTAAATTTGAATATTAGATGCATTTTCCCCATGTTTCTGATAAAATGTAATTGCATCAGATGCTCTCTGAAAGCTGCCAGTTTGCTTAGGACTATTCAGCAAATTACCTCAATAGCTGCTTGCCTACACTTCACAGACAGATTGCAAGGAGGTACTTTTCTCTTAGATGCAGATGAGGAATAAGGTCTTGGGATTGATGTAGATGCTTCCAATCTGCCTCACTAGGAAATGACTTTTTTTAACTGCTAAAATGGCAGGCAGACTTACCTTTAGATAGAGGCAGCCAAGAAAGGAAGGACCATGGATACAAAACCTCACCACCACCACCACCCCCTGCAATTTCATTACTTTGGTAATGGAGATTATTCTTTAATATGAACAAAACAGCAAATGCATTTTATACCTCTTTTCAGTAGCCAAAGAGAATTTATCAGAACCTTGGCAATAAAACCCATCCTCAAGTGTAATTTATGCCAAAGGACAAATCTACAGCACAGCAATTCGGGCCATTCTGTGAGGGACTACCAGCTCAGATCCCATGGATATTTCTCCAGTGTATGTGGAGACGTGCCTCCTTAGCTAATGCTTCCTTAGGGAAGAGTAGAACATAGGCAAATTCTCGCAGCTTTTTCTTTCCCCTTGAAGTAGATTTTTTTTTTTTGTAGTATTTCTTCCAAAGCCCAGTAAAGAACCACAAAAGGATTTTAAAAGGTTTTAGAAGCCACTGCCTGCAGAAATCGTCACAGCATCAATCCAGTTATAATGCTATACCATGAGGGTGGAAGACTATGGAAAAGCTAGCAGAGGCATAACTTCCCCGCATGTTTAGCCTGGGCATCACAGACCATTTAAAAAATGAAGAAAACTTGTCCTGCTGGTAGAGTAATGAATTATTAAATCAGGAAGAATTCCTGGAAGTGCTCATTTGCTCTTGCTTCCAGATGATCTTGCAAGCTGCCCTGTTAACGTGGCTGGTAGGGATGGCTTCCTCGGTGAAAGTCAATAGAAGACAGTCCTCTAATATTTATCTTGGCAGCCTTTTAAAATGTTATATAAATAAATGCCAACATTAATTCCATGGAGAAATGCTGAGCATTCTCAGAGTTGAAAATGCAAATCAATTACACAGTCTATTTTAATTCTACCATCTTAAAAAAAGGAAAAAATTCTAATGACATATTACAGTGCTTTGTGAATCAATTAAAAAATTATTGGCAATTTTCACACACCCTAATCTATTAAGAAGCTTTATTTTAAAGCATATTCAAGGCCTTTTTAATCAATGTAAAGACTACATTGACCATAGAGCTATAGAGTAGACCCTGAATTATGATTTTCCTATTCTGTATGACTTGGCAGCAACAAAAGACTCTGCATTTCTACTTCACTTCAGACACAGGGAGTTTCAAAGGTCTCTTTCAAAGGTTTAAAGTGCCTATTTAACAGAAGAAAAAAAAGTTTTTAGTAGTCAGAGACTTAAATACCTCAGATATAGAGAGAACTGAGAAACCCCACAGCCTTCCTGCAGTTGCTAATCATCTAATGCTTCACAGTAAGACTGGAAGGGAAAATATCTGAATCTTTGTCTTTTATTTCAATAGCAGTGTATAGTAGCTGTATAATATAAACCCTCTCAGTTTAGTTTAAAAAAATGCTCACTCCAAAAGACAACTATGCTACAATCCTGCCAACACACAAAGCTAGCAGAAATTCCTTCCCTTAAGGCCCATTAGTTTCATTTTTCTGACTGCCAAAAAGCATGTACCTTTTAAGAAGGTGCCAGAGGACGAGGGACATACTGCAGTAATTATATAGTAGGCAACTAAGCTGAACTCAAGGCCTGTCAGACCTGGAAGGAAGGGAAAATACCTGTCTGACCTCTGTAAGGTTGCCTTGTTAGGAAAGGAACAGGCCAGCACCACAAGATGGCTAAGGGAGGGATGCTGAACAGAGAGCTGGTATTGATCACTAATCAAAGTGTCAGTAACTACTGATGAAAGTACTGGTTTACTAATAGGGAAGTTTAACTTCTGAACAAGTACATGCCTACCCAAAGGTCTTATCTGCAAGATGAGGATGATGGAATTGGAATGACCTGAATACTCTATTCCAGCTGTGCGGGCCACTAGAAATATATCAACAAGCTACCACCCTTGCCATTTGAGAACAACCTGCAGGAGCAAGCCAGGGGCTCCAGCCCCAGGGTCTTGGTATTATTCAGAGAATAGCATTGGACTTTGTCTTGCACCAATTATTAGATGTTTGCATGAAACTTTCTTGTCCTCCCACACTATTCTCCTAATTTTGTATTTTCACCTTCTTTCTTTTCCCTGTCACCTTTCTTTCACTCTAATTTCCAGTTCAGCTCCTCCTCCTCCAAAAGAAAGGACAATCTTCAGTGTACTGCCATGACCTGACACTGCATGAAATCCTATTTGTATGGCAAGATCTTAGAGCAGGAACTATCTGCTACTCTGCACACACAAAGCATCCAGTAAAATGCAGACCCATTCTTCTGTAGCTTACTGAAACTTTGAATAATGTTAAGAGTTATTTTATCATATCATCCAACCAGAGTTTTCCAGGGAATATGCCTCATCTTTAGGCTATTACTGTTAAAACCATCTTTACCAAGTCTTCCACATCTTTTGAAAAATCTCATCTTAAAGTATTCCAGGTAGACTAAAATCTTTGTGCAATTCTTAAGACCCTCAAGTTTAAGACACTGAAATAAATGCCCTCTTCTCCATAGTTCTTATTAAAAAAGCCACAAAAGTGTTTTTTCTAAGGAGCAGCTAGAAAGGAATAATCAATATCAAATAAAAACTGCCACTTACATCGTCTAAAGATGACACTATGACATCAACCTTGCTCTTACGGGAAACAGGAAAATTAAGATCCCTACTCCAATATTTTCCCCTTACTTCATCTGTGCAAACTTAGCCCAAGTCTTTTTTTAAAAAATGCACTGTTTAGTGTATACAAAGCTATCAGACTTAATTCTTCAAAAACACAGTAAATAACCTGACAAACTGTGACTGAATTGTAGGAGAGTAAGAACTTTTTTCCAGAAACTGGAGTAAATGAAGTATGATTGTTTTCACACCAGTCATAAATCTGTACTAATTATAAAGTAGAAAAATAGCTTGAGAGATACTACAATATAAAAATACATTTACTTTAAGAAACTCTCCATCAGCACACTGTCCCAATAATGACTCCATCTCTTTTACAAAGGTCTGTTAAGCATAAATTTATTACGTAGCAACCAAGTTTTTTCAGCACTGTTGCTTCCAGCTGAACATGACACGTTTTTTTATACTTTGACTACACACCCCAGTGTACTCACATACACTGTCATCTCATACCTACTATGTTCACTTGAAAAAAGTTTGCTTTTCAAGTTTCATTTTTACGCAAGTTCTTTGCTACAATGAACATTTTTAACTGAAAAGTCTACCATTTGATACACTAACTGAATTAGAATGAAGCTTCCTTAAGCATCCATTGCTACATTAGTGGAAGAGCCATTTTTAAATGCAGTATTTCAAGAATTTTTTAAATCTCTCTAGTATTTCTCACCCACCCCCACTGGAAATGGCCAGCAATGACAATTAATCCTGAACTATTGAAACTCCCCTTACTTACACATGTTCGTAAACCAGTTTAACACAGCTTCTCTCTTAATTGGCCCGAGTTATTGTCCAAGAAACACAGTATAGTCATGTAACAGAAGTGATATACATACATGTAACAAAGCAGTCCTTTTACTACTCATTGTGTCCAGGTTGTTGCGGTGAGAGGGACTACTGGATGCAGCAGATTTAGCTACCCTACTCCTGCAGTCAAGTCGTTAGAGACCAACAGCCCCATTTGAAATACTAAATAAATACCCAGTCTGTATTACTTCCAGAGTGCCCATCAGCTGTAGTCTCCCTCAAATAATTAGACTGATTTTATTAGCAGGGTCCTAATCCTCACTTAATGCCTCCTTTACCCATTAGCTGTCCCTAATTTCCTAGCTGTAACTTAACAGGTTGCAAGCTTACCAGCTACTATTCCTTATCAAGTGATATTCCCCAACCAAAATTCTATAAGTGATTAGGGATGTATTTTCATGACAGCTCAGAGCTTTGAGGTAGAGTGTCTTCTATAGTCCCGCTTGGTGACCCCTTACACAAAAATGAGTTGGGAGACATACTCTAAAATTTATTAGGCTGTAGCAAACAATTACACATCTTCCTTCACTGGGAAAGACCACCATATGAAGATAGCATTGTACACCACGGTTAGCCTAGGAAGCTAGCAGGGGCACTTTCCCTTCACAGAATCATTTAGATTGGAAGGGGCTTCTTGAGATCACCTAGTCCCAACTCCCTGCTTAAGCAGGGTCAGCTAGAGCCATTTGCCCAGCACCTTGTCAGCTGGGTTTTGGATCTGCACTGAGACTCCACCACCAGTGCTTGACTACCCCCATAGTAAAAAAAGTGTTTTCTCCTGTTCAGATAGAACTTAATCTTCTTAAATTTGTGCCTATTGCCTCTTGTCCTGCCAGTGGGCACTACTGAGATGCATCTGACTGTCTTCGTTCCTTCCCATCAGGTTTTTATACGCATTGATAGGGTCTCCTCCTAAGCCTATACTTCAAGGGAACATGAGTCTTTAGGCATAACATCTCTCACCTCACCCCCCAGTTAAGAATAAAACAGAACCACCAGGTGTTTTACTGCAGTGTTGTACCATAGAAGTTTTTGTTCTTGCTATTACAGTATAGAACTTTAACCATATTTAACAGACAACATGTGGATTGTTATCTTAGCAAGCTACCAGAAGCTGAACTTGAAACTTCAGAGTATTTCTACATACACACATATGCAGAGATCTGCCTAGAGTGACCCAAGTACTACCTGTTTCACAATAGCAAAACCACTCGTAAATGCACCTCAGACAAGAGGTTCAAGTTCTACAGATCAATTAATTAGCTTCCACCATACTTCTTTACTAACTGTACCTCAAAAGACATTCTTCCACTAGCAGAAGTACTGGAAAATATTACTCCCATTCTGTAGTTAAAATATGATGTAAACAGGGCTGTAAGACTTCAATATTGATCTGGAAATCAGGCATTTCACTTAAATAACAGCAAAACAGACACTTGCACCAAATAAAAACAGCAGCTTTGATTCCTGTGACTAAACATTCTGAACAGGGAGCAGCCAAGATGACAGTAAATAAAGGTGGCCTTCTCATCACACATTCTTCACCCATTCATTTTATGAAAGGCAATTATCTTGGCCAAGGCAGTCTTTCATAATGGAAAGGAACCTCTCCTTTTTACCTTAGACAGATGCTTCCAAATGCATGCTGAGTTGCAGCAGAAGACTGCAAGTCAAAATATGATTCCCAGCCTACTGAAAGGCAAGACACCAGATCAGCAAATACAAATTCTTCTCAGATCCTTGTTTGCATTACTTACCTCTAAAAGTGACAATTCCAATACTCCTGCACTTCAGAATCTCAAGTGGTCGTTCTGACAGTTCTGTCAAGTTCTCCTCATCCTGTGCCAGTTTTAGCACCTATGTCTTGTCCCCAGTCTCCTAAGCCACAGGATGATGATTGGATAGGAAGTGTTTGTTCAGTCACTCTTTGTAGAAGACAAACCCTAATTGCTACAATACTTAAACTGCATAAGCTTCCTGAATCAGATTGCCAGTGCACAAGCAACAGTTCTAAGGAATTCTGATGCTGGCAATTTAAACACTTTTGACGAGCCTCCTTTGGAAAACCAATAGATCTGCTTATAGTCCTTAGGGAGCAGGGCTTTAAGATCTGTGACCATAAATATTTGATCAAGTCTTTCTGAAATCAGGTTGAACAGCTGTCCTAATTTTACATTTTCATTGTAATTATAAATACCTCAAAGACTCTTAAAACAGTTTTAAAACATTAGGTAACTGCTCTGCCTGAACCAGTGAGGGTAACCAGATGCAGGGGCCAATGCTTTGTTTAAAGGCAACCAGAATTCCCGAACAAGATAACCATGTAACACATGCAAGATCAATCAGTTGTTGCCAGGAGAGTACAGAGGCAAGGGGCACAAACAGTTTCTGCCATTCTTTTGAGGTCTTGGATTTGTTCTTGGTCAAAACCAGGTTTGTTTTCTGCTTTAAAAAAAAATTAAAACTTTGATAAAAACTAGTGCTAGAAGCACAATCATGCTCATTAGCAGATCAGTAAGAGAATGTTTTCCTTCTGTACTTTGAGATGACTGCATCCTTAATAGCAACTCAGACATGGCAGCTTCAGAAAAGTCCAAATGTGAGACTAAGTTACCCCAATGTAGCAGCTGACAGGGAATAAACTCCAAAATAATTAAAAGAAAGCAAACAGGTTTAGTTGTCCGAACAAGGAATTTTAATTTTAGGTCAACTATTGAACTAGGTCAACATCCAGTTCACAATGTCTACAGATAGTGGGCATAGCCAGTCACTATGGTAAGTTTATTGAAGCACCAAGCTCCACCACACAAGACTGTTAAATACATTTTAAACTACTAGTAAGAAAGCTTCTTCAAGTCAACAATACTATTGAGGGCCAGAGTTTAAGGACTAAGTTTTCACCTTCCAAGCTACTTTAAGACAGCCAATCCATTGCATAAGCAAACTAAACTGCTACATACTGAAACACAGAGCAGCAACTGTATTGAACAATTCCTGTAAATAATTCAAGGATACATTGAAACAGTATGGGTAAATTGTAATTTTTTTATTGGAAAACAAATATACAACTTGGAATGGATTTGAGGCAAATCGTGCCATAAGCAGATTTTGTTGAAAATAAGTGGCTAAACAAAGTTTAAAAGCATAGTAACAAGAGGAGAAAATGTTTTCTGGTACAGGACCAGCAGTACAAAAAAAAACTTGTGTACGAGTACCTGGATAAATCACCCGTTTTGCATTAGTGCAACGTAAGTTTCATATTGTTGACTGTCAATCGTCCACAACGTTAAGACTCCACATTTCAACAACATGTTACAGGTATGGCCACAAACAAGTTACTGTGAAGTAAGCTAGGAGAATGGTTTTTACAGTGCATTAGCCACATGTATATATACCATTCACATGGTTTTATCCTGCAGTTAGCTGCAAAAGTCCTTATCCTCCTCCATCATAGAAACCAGAAAAACTCCTTTATGTACTGGAGAACTAGAGCCAGCAATGTCACTTTAACTAAGGAATTGCTAATGCATGGTAAACCCTAGCATACTTTATGTAACTTGTTACACTAGTCATACCCAAGTCTCCTAAAGAAAGCTACTTTTTTTTTTTTTTTAAAAACAGACAACCCAGATGTTCCCTCAGTTGGGCAACTCCATCTAACTTTAGATGTGCAGAAGGGCTTAAATATCCAGAGTAAGCCACATGCAACATTTGTTACTTAGATCAATTTTCCAAAAATCAGAACAATGACAGTAAGATAAAGGAGAAAAACATGGAGGAATGGCCTTCTAATTACTATACATGCATATTCTTTTGACAGTAAGGGAAAAACCTTTTACAGATAAGTTACAAACAGAGAAAAGGCAAATAAACAATTTTGTACAAGAAATTTAACACATTCTGTACAACGTCTTCACTTCGCTGTCATCATTTGTACAAACTCTGAAAAAGGAAAGAGTTGCACGAGAGTTATTCAGAGAAAAACGTGAATTGCAAGATCTGAGAAGTGACCTGCCTTACTAGTGCTGAACACTGTTTCAAAACTATGTTTTCAGTTACATTCAAAAAAGCACCTTCAAGACAGTCCCCTTCCCCAATCACACCTCTTACTTTTAATGGCAAAAGGCCTCTACTTTTATCAAAAAAGTTGGTCCCCCCCATGAATTGGGCAACACCCTTACTTCCAAAATAAAACATTACAAGGTCCTCATGCTCACTGACTTAAAAATAGGGACAAGATATCCAAGAACGTCTAAGAGATCAGTAGAAATTGTGCTGAGGTGACAATCAGCTAAGTGGTACACAAGACACTGTGTTGGTCTGAATCTTTTTCAAAGCAGAATAGCTCAAGTCTTACTATTTTGACTGACCAGCTTTAAGCAACTTAATCATTGCTTATTCACAGCACATTCGAAATCAGATCCCACAAAACAGGATACTTCCCTTATCTTGCTGAACCATAGTTTCAGATACCATAACAGAAAGAAACCAGGAACCTAAGAGGAGTTAACTGGTTGCTTAAGTCTCAAAAGAGCAACTGGAAATGAGGGGTGCCTACCCTCTCAAGTGCCAGCCTCTGAACAGTCTATTTGTAAGTACAGTTATGTAGCATCAGCCTTGTTCATAAAAATACCTTTTCACTTGCAGATGAGTGCTCATCCCAAGGCCACAACCAGAAAGGCCTTCAAGGGAAGCCACACCTACACCTCAAACAGTAAGGGTATTATCTGAAAGTACCCTAGCTCTTCTCTGTAAGATGTTCAGAAAGTTAAAATGAAAACAAGCTTCGTGATTCTCGGCTGCAAGCAATGGTCTAACACAACTCCTCCTGCTTGCATGACTTCGTTTAAGTTTCAATGGCAGAAACAAAGGAGGAAATAGAATTAAGCTATTGCTACAGCTGATTTAGGGGACATTATTTAAGAGGTCTTCTAAAGCTCTTGAGATTTCTGCATATTTTAGAGGCTTTACCCTTTAATTAGAAATTTTAAAAGCATTAATGAAAAATGAGTAACTTGCTACAATCAGATCAACATTTATTAGTCAAAAGAACAGTATGAACAGTATGAACATCTCTGCTAGCTTCCTCATTCTAATGGTCATTAGACATCATTAGATTCAGAAAGTTCTTTCTTACACTGCAGAGTTGAATAGTAATTTTTTGCCTTTGGCACAAAGGTAGCAATAACTCACTCAAACTTAAACCTAGACATACACTATGTACATACTAAAAGCATGAAAAGTGCTACAAAAAAAAATCAGTTATTTAACAACTCCTTACCTTCATAGTTTACTTGACCATCACCATCAATGTCTGCTTCCCTAATCATTTCATCAACTTCTTCATCTGTTAGCTTCTCCCCAAGATTTGTCATCACATGACGGAGTTCTGCAGCACTAATGTAACCATTTCCATCCTGAGAAGGAAAAAAAGGAAGACTGCAATAAACTTGCCTATGGCCTAGTGACTTAACTTCATGTTCAAATTGCTCTGCAATATTCTTAAGTTACAGTTATCATAGCTATAACCACTAGCATTTTCACAAGGCAAATGAGCTGTAAGCATATCTTCAGTACTGTCCAGGATCTTAAGTCTTAAAAAGACGTTTTAAAAACAACTTATCCAATACGGTCTACTTTGGCTGTCCTATCCTAAGACTTTTTTTTAATCACTGACAAAGCAATGAGCACATTTTGCAACCTTTTTTAGGTGACAGATGCCTATTCAATCATGTGACTGTCTGGTTCAAGTGTATTTCCTGAACAGAAACTACTTATTCACCTGTTTCACAGGAGTCCAGCACAATGCCACAAGGCCTTCAGAGACCACTCTTAACACATTCCATCCTAGCTGGGACACTGGGTATCAAAGTGCATACAAATTATGGACTGGCTTTTTCCTCCCCACACCCCAAGGTACTTACCATATGTTTCCCATTTAAAAGTGCATCTTGCTTAAGAAGCTGATTAAATTTAGACTCATTTAGCAATTTACTTAGCAAAGACTAGGCGAAAGACTTAAAAGATTACCATTTTAAGTATTTAAGCAATCTTCCTGCCAGCCTTGTACAAGTATTTTAGTATCATAGCAAGTGGTAGCTTAATGGTATCACCCACTACTATCATGATGACTCAGTTGACTTTCAGGTACAGTACCACAGTAGACTGAACTTTATGGTGACTAGTTAACCTAGAGGTTCTAGGTGACAGGACTGCAGATACCCCTTAATTCAGTGAGGAAGCTCATTAGAAGTCAGACTGAGTTTTCACAACAAATATTTAAGGTAAACATTTTAGTACCTTGTCAAACACACGGAACGCTTCTCTAATTTCTTCTTCACTATCTGTATCTTTCATCTTTCTTGCCATCATTGTCAGAAATTCTGGAAAGTCAATTGTGCCATTGCCTGCAAAATAGTTACTTTGTTAGAAAAACATTTTAGGCACTTTATTAAATTACTTATTAGTAAAATCCTACCATCTGCATCTACTTCATTGATCATATCCTGTAGCTCTGCTTCTGTGGGGTTTTGACCAAGCGATCTCATCACTGTCCCCAGCTCCTTTGTAGTTATAGTACCATCACCATCCTTGTCAAATAGTGAAAAAGCTTCTTTGAATTCTGTACAACAACAAACAACAAGTTAACTCCTTCAGCTTTGAAATATCAAGTTTACTTAATCATATAAGAATCTGTTGCTGCTTATTGTTATAAATTACAAAACTTGATTTCATTCTCAAGAAAATTTCTGTATACTGCTCAGTCTGCTGTAATTGCAATGTCAATATGGAAGCACCAGCATCTGGAAAACAATCCACCAGTCTACCAATCAACCACATTTTGACCTAAATATGATGGAAGGTCATCCATTTTAGATAGTAACAAGCATCTGAGTACTTCTATCTTGAATGAAGATTCCCCAATACAGAGCTGAAAGGAATAGCTGTCTGCAACTAGAATGATACATATCCTTGGTAAAAACTGTTTCTCATGAAAAAATATTATGAAATTACTTTGAGAAAGCCAAAAAATGGTACTTAAAATACAAATGCTACAGCTTAATAGCACTTCTATTACTAAAAGAGGAGACAAGTCAATGGTAAAAGGTATAATCAGACCAAATTTAAAATAGGACAAGGGGCAATGGGCTTTAAACTGAATGAGGGTAGATTTAGATTAGATGCAAGGAAGAAGTTCTTCACTGTGAGGGTGGTGAGGCACTTGAACAGGTTGCCCAGAAGTTGTAGATGCCCCCATCCCTCTAAGTGTTCAAAGCCAAGTTGGATGGAGCTTTGAGCAACCTGGTCTAGTAGAAGGTGTCCCTGCTGAGGTCCCTTCCAACTCAAACCATTCTATGATTCTATGCAATAGTTTCTCATTATAACTCACTTCCACTGGACATGCAAGTCTGAACAGTATATGCAACATGAAGCTGCAGTACCTAGCACCACAGGACTTATCATTTGGCCATACCTAGCTAGAAATGAAGTTCTCCCCCCGCTCTCTCTCCCATTGGACTTCTGCAGTTCTTCAGTCTATGTATATACACTACTCCAGTCAGTTGTTCAAGGAAGAAAGTCACTGGAATCTTAATTCCTGAAAAGCTGCTTAGAAAATTGCTTCAGCCCTACTGTATCCTGAAACAGCCTATAGAACTAGTCAAAAACAGTTGTAAGACTGCCTGTGTTTCAATGCTACCTCTTAACCCCCTACAATGGCTATATTGTAGCCAGCAATATTAATACAAGCATAACATGTTTAATTGTCCAGTCCAAAAATTGAGTTGGTTTTAATCCATGCCATCTGTTTGTCTTTGGCCACAGACCTTTAACTCACTGGACTATAGTAGCTCATACACAATTTACAATTAAACATGGAAAATTTATCTATTCCCTTACATGGTTCAGATCCTTTTACAGCTTTCAAGGCACCCAAGATTATGACTTCGGAGAACTTGTTAGCTCAAGGGTACTTCTACATCAGAAATACCTCCAAGGATTAATTTTTCAACA
The DNA here is from genome assembly GCA_026212715.1 of Elanus axillaris. Classification (NCBI taxonomy): domain Eukaryota; kingdom Metazoa; phylum Chordata; class Aves; order Accipitriformes; family Accipitridae; genus Elanus; species Elanus axillaris. The sequence continues at coordinate 3,169,384 of JANZLQ010000057.1, read as the reverse complement.
TTTCTAAGCAGCCAGCTTTCCAGATGGTAGGTTTCCCAAACCAGAATTAGTCAAAGTAAAAGTTTTCACATGAACTGTATAAAGTCTTACTTCATCCATTTCATACTCTGAAGTACAGTCTGGCAAGTGTGAAAAATGCAACTACAAAAATAGGCTTTTTATAGTTCATGAATGCAGCTGTAATACCAGACCCACAGCTGAGTCCCATCCAGGAAAAAAAATCACCTCCTCTACCTACATCTAACAGTCTGAAATGTCCCAAAAGCCAACTCCCACTGTTTAGCACATAAGAATGAGAGCAAGGCTACCAGAGGACCAAACAGTTTCAAGCCAGTATTGTATAATCACATAGCAGAGACAGGCCAGAAAAGGCTTTTGGGTCAGGCCTAGTATACAAGTTCATAGTTGTATCATGGAAGGACCTCAGAAGGGAAATACTGAGTCTTCTTCAAGTCAGGTACTCAACTGGTAATCAGAATGTTTAGCTGTTAATGACTTCATCCTTAGCTTAAAGGTCAACTCTCACTAACTCAAACATGAAGCAGACTTCACAGTACTGCAGTGACCCTGCTTAGAAAAAGTAATATTTAATTTTTACACAAAATTCAAAGACTTGCTTTCTACAACACTGGCCATTCAGTGGTATATTCTGAACACTTGATATGAACCACTCAAAGGACAACTCTACCTTTCTTGAAGATGCTGTAAGGCTAAGTAAGAAACAACTAGCTATAAGTCACAACCATAAAGAAAGTAAAGCAAGTCAAAGATCATCAGCATATTCCTGTTTGAGATGCTGTATCAAGTTAAGAATAAAATTAAAATACCTCTTTAACTACTTCTAGGAACCACCTCCAGTAATTGGAACATAGGAACAACAACCTATGCAGATACAGTTTAGACTAGAACAAGAACAACCTAGCATAGCTTTGGAGGATTTGCACCAATGGCCAGTAAAGGGCACCTATGAAATACTGAAGCTTAGCAAGCAACTCATTTGCTGCTTCCTGCAACACAAGATTATAAAACACACCTCCCATGCTTACAATGCACCTTATGACTCCACGTAGTATGCAAAACAAATCCTTCTTCTACTTAACACTACTCCATATCAAACTTAAAATGAAAATTCTCTTGTATCCTAGATACAGCTAACCTGTCAAACCTGAGGAGTGCTGGCAGAACCACTCATCTTCAGGCCAACCTATGATGTTTCCACCTTCCCTCTGAAAAGCACCCTGCATCAAGAGAAAAGATTACTTCCAGGCCCTGTGAAAGAGAGGCTAGTCCAACAGAACATGAACTCCAACACCCTAGCTCAAAATGTTCCACCTAACATGCTTTTGAGGCACCACATCACCTTTCCAGATGAAGTGGCAGTCTTCAGTGACCAAATATGTTCAATGAACCAGAACCACCATTCTCACTCTCACACAGTTCAGCCAGCTATGTCTGGAACTTTTATAGGAGAATGTCAATTGTTCCCTTCAGCTACCAGGAGCTCAACACTTAAACATGACTACTTCTACTACGAAATAAATTCTAAACTCTTGTGGTCAGAACCCCAACAGAGAACCACAGCACACTACAGGAACAAGACATAATGAACACAATACATAGGCCTACTTGTTCAGAAAGCTCATGTAGATCTCTTTTGAGGTCTAGAGGTAGGAAGTATATATATAGCTCACAAGACCAGTTGCTTTAGGATCAAAGCATCTTTAGAATTTTTTCCCTGACCGCCCACACCAAATGGTCCTGACCTACACACCTTTTTTAATACAACACTTAACCAAAGGGATACCAATTTGACTCAGCAACTTCAATTCTGACTGAATGAAGCTGCAACTAGCACTCACATTCTGTACCTACACAGCTTTCAAAAATCAGTGTTTCATATGAACAAAAAACCTGGGAAGTCTTTCACCCCTCCCTATAATGACAAGAAGCTTCAGTCCTATATGACCAGTGAGTTCCGTAGGAAATAAGAACATGTGGAATCTTTAACAACTGTATTCTGGTGCTTGACAGCAGAGGTGGAAGATTTGTTTCAAGCCCAGAAGAGGCTGCTTTAACTACTTTGGCCTTCTAATTAAGAAAGGGAATGTTGTCTCTACCTTGTAGGACAGTTTTCTTAAGCCTGCCTTCAAATCAAAAGCTAGTTATCTTCATATAAGCTGAAATGGAATGGTACCAGGCTCAAGCCTTTAAAATCACAGTCTCAGTAAAACATGCAAGCTGTGCCTGTAACAGTTTTCCCATGCAAGACTACAGCCTTCAAAAGGAAAACTAGGCAGCCTACTTTGTCAGCTGCAACCCCTCCTAAGCAGTACTAGGGATAGTTCCCTAACAGTAGGCTTATGTCTTCACATCAGAGGTTTATGGTTTACCTGCAAACACACTTGCTTCATGAAATACCACAGCTGAACTGAAAGCAGCAGGCCATTTTACACTGGATACTAACACCAAGTTATACTTTTATTCTCTCCATACAGATGAAAACCCCCTATTCCAGTATGACAAGCTTATTAACACTCAACTTTTGGCACTGAGAACTATACTATCATTAATGAACAGCTAACATTTGCACTAATCCTGAGATAGTGTTAATAAGCTTCCTGTTCATATTCCATAATTGGCTACACCAACAAATAAAGCTTCTACAGTTAAGAACAGGAACAATGAACCATTATTGAAAAGACAGCAGTGACAATTGGTAAAGCCTGCTCCAACTAAACTGATCACAAAACCCTTAAGATATGTAGGCCACCTCCTGAAAAAAATCTCCAATTTAACTAGATTTGGCTTGTGCTTACTCAAGACAGTACCATGGCAACAAGTAAATAGACTAAAGACTTTCCACAAAACCATAATTAGTTTCCAATGAGTTAAAGCAAGCTTCTGAAGTCTAAAAGCTACAGAAGAACGTTCTACACTTCAGATTTGGCGATTATAGTAAAAACAAACTAGCTCATTATGACACTTCTGTTTAATGCGCTGTCTTCAAGAGCTACACTGTAGTCAAAACAGCAATACCTCTGAGAGGCTGCTATTTGTATGCTTGACCTGGTGCTATTAGATTAGCAGAATCCTAACACCCTCTAAAATCATTTCACATGACAGTTATGCACACTGAGACTTTCTAGTATTAATACTATACACTTGTCAGATCAAAAACCCGTAAGTTCTTCCATGTCCATGGCAAGGCTGAATTCCACATTACCAGCTTTAAGTCACATCAATTATTGAAGTTGAAATCAGTCTTCAGAGGGAACAGTGACAGACACTAGTTTGTGTCTGCATGAGTAGGAGACATCATAACCAGAAGTTTTAGCCACCAGCAGACAGTTGTCCATACATAGAAACCACTGTTAGGGGGGCAATGCTAAGATGCAAGAGATGCTTTGAAATGGTTGAATAAATACGCAAGTGGACAGAACACTTGTGTCCAAGTACACAATACAGTTCCAAACATGGAATATCAGGAGTTGCTATCACAAAGCCAGTCTTTGCTGTCATCAAGAACAGCCACTCTGTAACACCTCCACTGACTGACAGAAGACCACAAAGCAAATCGGTTTTGCCTTCTGTTAGAAGAGCACTCCAGATTCCAAGTCTTCACCAGAAAGCCACCCCCCAGCCTTTCAGTTTGCACTTGGAACAATTCTGTAGTCATGAGAGGGAAAAAAACCACACCAGAGTCCCAAGTCTACCAGCCAGTAAAGCTGTGAGGATTGTCTGCCTATTCTAGAGGACAGAATTTCAGATTCACTGTATCCATGGTGCTTTTACAGTAGATAAGCTTTTAAAAAACTTAGGTGACAAATTAAAACATTCCACAATACTTCTTCAGTATCTAAGAAAGCTAAATATCTTGTGTAACACAAACTGTCACTGGATTAAGAGATGTGCCAGGTCAAGCAGGAGTCGCAACACAGCATGTAAAAGCCTCACCTGCAATCTGCTCTTCTGTCAGTTGATCAGCCTGCAATAAAAAGAGAGTATCATTATAGTTGTAGCAAAACTTTAATGCAAAATAAGACACAGACTTGTAGAGGCTTCTGAATACAACAGCTGCTGTTCAGTGCTTCTGTAGCATTCTGAAATAGTTCTAACTAAACACAGCTCAAAAGTCATTGGGATTGCTTGCTAGGTAAGAACTGGCAGCCTGTCCTCATTTCCTGACCCTGCAATATCTATTACCCAAATAATGGATTACCATGTGTATCAATCCATTACCCAAGCAACACTAGCAAACTCAAGGCACACAGGTAGGTAGGTCCCTCTAGACTGGTTTTAATAACTTGTTAACACAGCAGACTACTGGTAGTAACACTTTGGTAAACTAGCCTCAGCTTCAACACTAAACACTTTAGGTCTAAGTAATGCAGCAGTAACTCCCAAATTCCAAATTTAAAGGCAGACCAGTCTTTTTTGCCAAGTTACAATGCTGTAATTATAAAAATATAATCAAAGGATTATTTAATTCTAGAGAAGAGTAACAGAAAGCTTCATGTCCAAGACCTGGCCATAAAAAACAGTCCATATAATCAGTACTAGCAGCTTCAGCCCAAACTGGTAATTTCAATGCATTCATCATGTGGCTGTCTAGACTTTTTTCAGACTGCTGTCTACAGACTCAGGTAGCATAATGTAGATTACAGGGCCACTAGAGAAAAGTTTCAGTGGTGTAAGACATATCATTTCTTTATCAGTTGAGTAAGCACCAGCTTATACCTCATTTTGTTCTATCACTAACAGTTTTGTATCAACTGGATTTGACAGCAATAAAAAAAACCCAAACAACCTCACTCTTCCAAGGCCAAACCCAAAATGGACTTCACTCTTGAAAGAGCACAAAGACATTTGAGGACTGCAGAAGTACTTTCCATAGGATTTCAAGTCAGCTGATTCTCCAAACAAGTTCTGGATAACTTCAGTTGAGTTGTAGTAAGAAGCCCACAGACTTCCTTCAAGGAAGCTCCTTGAGCTCTTTACCCCATAATACTCCACCAAAGAGTCACACACACACACAGAGCTTTAGAATACAGAAAAGACACACTCACTGCTCAAGTTCAACAACACCCCTTTTTAAAGTTTTGTTCCTATTGTGACCACTTCAGCAACAACCTTTTTATAATTACTGCAATATTGACAGAAATATTTTCAGCCATTAGCTGTGCCCACAAAGGTGTCTGTACGCATTAGCCATCTGCCAATGAAATACTTGGGTATATTCACCACCTGTCAATTTTTATCAATTTTTGCTTATTTCAATTTGAATTAACTTTCTTATATTGCACACAAACGTAAAAGTTCCCAGCTTCTGGTTATTCTTCATGTAACAGAAGTGAATCTAGCTGCTCAAGCAACCATACAAGAGCTAAACCCCTTACAAAAAAATATGCTTACAATACAGCAACAGCCCAAGACAAAGGCCACAATCAGTGCTTTCTCAGACTGCCTGTGGCTCACCTACTCTTAAGAATAAAGACCACATCATGAGCAGCTTTCAAAAGAGCAGCCAATGGGTATTTACAGCTATAGAATCCAGCTGTTCCTATTTCAGCAGCTGTAGGAAGTATTCCCATGCAGATTCAACTTTTTGTTTTTAAAAAAATTGAGATAGTCTAGGGTGGCAGCAACACTGCTGAGAACATCACCAATTCAACATTAGGCTTTGAGATGGAAGCATTCTGATGGTCACTGAACAGAAGCCTAACAGATTTTTGCTTGTCTGGAGTGTATCATTAACACAGACTCACTCATACCTTTGCATGCCATTTACATTTTTACTGCTTGAGTGAAGAGAATGATGTGCTATATTTCTGTAGGATATTTATATCCACAGAAAGCTGTGGATCAGGTAAGTAGCAAGAACCTAGTTTATTTAGGTCAATACTTATGGGTTACCAAGTTGAGTCACATACTGGTTTATATAAACAGTTTTATATAAAGGCATGACATTAAGCAGCATTTAAACTGTTAAGTATTCCCGAACTCTAACTCTTTCAGCAACTTAAAACATCCTGTAGCCACTAACCGTAAGTTTGGATAAGCTTTCAGTACCTGTAAGAGGTAGTGTTTGAGAAGAGCACAAAGCTTATTAGAAGCCACAGGTATAGGGCAGTTGAAAGATAAGCTAGGAGGTGGGGCAAGGTTGAACAAACACCATCTGTACTCCACAGTTCTAGGTTCTGCAGGACTGCTGCGCAACAGCAGTAAAAGGCAGAGCCAGCAAGTCTGCCAGTTCACTCCCTCCCATGCCACTCAGGCAGGGGGTGGGCTATCAGCCTAGATCCATGTGTGCGAGTCATAGGACACTGGTCTTCTAGAGGGGTCTTCTGGAGTTCTTTGTCCTGAATTTAAGCTAAATACTCATGCACCATACATGTGACAGTATGCACACCTTCAGTAATGCAACCCAACTTCAGAAACACACAGTTAAATTACAACTGTAACATGCCTACAATTGAAGTTTTGATATGCCCCTTACTACTGCCAAGATCCACCTGAAAATCTCCTTTGATAAAGTCAGGGAACCCATCACAGCTTTGACACAGCATTCTCTAATCCATGTTGCAGCACTTTCATTTTCACTGCAACAGCTCGCATCCTCACAGCCCCAGATTATGTTGAGGGCCTCACAAAGAACCTAAGCCTCCTAGGAAGGAAGGGGAGCTGTTGCATGTGTGTGTAGCACTTTCAGTGGCACAATCAGCCTCTAGAGGTAGTGTTTCATTACAGTCGTGGCTGCTATGCAGTAATCAGTTTGGAAGATCCTCAACAGAGCTGACTAATGCTGCCCAATAGAGAGCTATCAGCAAATCACAGAACAGACAACATTGTTCCCCTCCAAAACTTGGCATTTTGGTATACTTCACAGGTGTTAGATCTGAATGGACAGTGTTGTTCTAGCAAGATTAACTGAAGAACAAGTACTAGACAGACTAGCATACAAGGGCTAAAACTACAGTTATAGTAGGTTAGCTTATTTTGGGAGCAAAGCATTCTGCTTTATCTAGCACATTCAGTATTGGATAACGTATATTCATTCACAGGTTTAGCCAGTCTGGTCTGTCAGGATGAACTATAACCACATTTAGAGTGTCACTGTGCCTCCTGGACACACCCATTTCTATACAGACCTTGCTTGAAGATACTCCATTTTTGGTTCTGTACAGACGATGACTACAAGCAGTTAGTCTTTTGGTTCTTGTTTCACTGCTTTCCCCCCCCCCCCCCTTTTGAGATGATTTGATATATAGGTTCACAATTCAAGCAAAAGAACAAATTCAGGCTTCTGTTCACCTAATTCCTTTGCCCAGAAAAAGCACTTCAAAAACCCCTTAATTTTAAGTACCCATCATTCACATTAGACATGTCAAGTTGATAATGATCTGATTCCTTAAAAGCATGTAATGAATTAAAAGGTAATTCCACTATACTGCATTTTCTCTTTAGAAAGAGATAGTACTAAGCGGTCATTGGTGCTGCTTTTGCAACAGAATTGTTCCTTTTTGTACGTGCTTCAGTATCGACTTGTTTTAATTAAAGAGCCCAAATGCATATGCTTTAAACCGAATTTGAACCAATTCTCCAATTCCACAAAATGTGTTCTATTTCGACAGTTGATTAAAATCCTAAACAAACGTATTGATATGAAAAATAAATTGTGCTTGCTCATGAAAATGCAGGACTGTCCACTGCAATGACCAAAACGGCAAGCGAAAACTGTTAAATAAAAATAATTAAACCCTCTTGTTCAAGAGGGCCACCGACAGCAAGGCGTCATCATGAAATCGGCAGCGGAGAGCAGCTCCAACGTGAGCTAACAAGAGGTCTAGCAAGGAGGGAGATGGTGCAGTGAGGCAGCCTGCCCCTCATCATCATGCTGCTCAGAAGCTGCAGGGCTCCGCACTGCATTATTACCAGGCGAAACACACCTCGCCAGCGAGCCAGACATCTGAAGCGCTCGCAGCAGCCGTTGCCGCGCCGCCGACTCCCACGCCCCATTCAGCCGCACACGCTGGCTTGCCGGGGGCGGGGGGGGCGGGAAGAAGCGTAAT
>JANZLQ010000057.1:3031702-3160493 GCA_026212715.1 Elanus axillaris | reverse complement strand
ACCTCGGTGACATCAAATGATGACAAGGAGATCGGTGGATGGGGGGGGGCGGCGGTGCCGGAGGAGTAGGCTGAGGAACTATTTCTCTGGGCGGAAGAGGATTTTAGAAAAAATGCAGAGGAGTGCAAAGACTCCAGAAGAAGGGCGCTGATTGGTGGATTCGTACCTGCAATGCGTCACTTGGACATGCACAGTCTGGGTTGGGAACTGGTTACCCCTCCCCCCGCCTGCAGTGCGCGACGTTCGGCCTGGCCTGGCGAGGCGCGGTCCAGTGCGGCGGAGTCCGGCCCGGCCCGGGCGATGCCGCCGGCCTGTCCTGCTCCCTGTGCCTGCAGTGGCGGGGGGTGGGGGGCGGCAGGGTGTGCCGGGCGGGCAGGGCCCCAGCGCCCTGCTGCCGCTGCGGGCACGCGCGGAGGAGCGGGAGCGGCGGTGGCCGCCGCAGAAGGCCCGGGCGGGGCGGGCGCCGGAGCGGGCCCGCCGGCGCCAACGCGGCCTCCTTCCGCCGGCAAACCGTGCAGGCCGTGGCGGGCAGCTCGGCTGCTGAAGCGGGGTGAGGGAGACCCGGGTAGAGCAGACCCCGGGCCGCAGGCCTTGAAGAGGGGCTGCGGCCTGGCGTTGGCCGCAGTCTCTCGTGGTGCGTTAACCTGAGACTTGACCAAAGTGCACCTAAGAAACGTAGCCCCGAGAGCGCGTTGCCTGAACATCTCAAGCCTTATCTCACTGTGCTCTGGAAAGCCTCACCTGCAGAGTTATTAAATGAAACATGCTTTGCATCCAGCACAGTCCAGAAAAATTCCCACATCGCTCTGCAAGCCAGAGATGCTTCATTGCTGGTAGCATTGTTTAAAAGAACAGATATTCCTGTGACAAACCACGTATGACCAGGTCTTGTGCCTGAGAAACACAGATGGCCAGCAATTCTGAGCTAAAATCTCAAGCCTTACCAGGGTTCTCTCTTAAGATGCATTTGAGCACATTACTCCAGACAAAATTTTCAAATTTGCAAATACATTTTCAAAGGCATATAGTGTACTTAGAATCAACAGATAATTCAACAAATAGCTGCAATGTTGGCTGAGTTCAGTGAAAGCAGGCCTACCTGTTATCTCCGAAAACCACAATGCTTATTTTGGGACCATAAATACGTTACTAAACTTCGGGGCCCAAGCCCGAGTTTTCTGACATAAGGTTGGATACAAATTACCAATCATGTTACAAGAAAAATTAACTACTTGCATATCTATTGAAAGAATTATTTAGTTGATGTTTATACAGTACTTAAATAGTATTTTATACCTGTTCATTCATTACTGTCACTACACAAACTAGACAACCGCTGTTACTTTACACACTAAAGAGGTTTCGCTCATCTCTGCTCTTCACAGTCTTTTTGACTATATAAATAGGATGTGCTTGGGAGGGGACCAGCGTGAACAAACTCTGAACAAAAGTTCTGTGAGTTTTTCCTTCAGAATATTAATTGCAATTATCAGGCCTCCTCTCTTCAGAGCTAATCTGGTGTCCACCGAATTCAGGAACAAATGGGAAAAAAAAAAAAACCAGAACAAGGCTTGGTTTCTTAAAATAATCAGAGACCCCTTCATCAAGCCCAGTGCCTCTCATCCTCTCTACCTCACTTTGTGACCATAGGGAATGCAGAAAACAACACCATATACTTAAATTTGGCCTTCAGCCTTTAAATCTGCAGTTACTATTTCATGATAACATGAGTTTTTTAGGCCTCCTTTCCACTTAACTGTATTTATAGTCCAAAAATCAAGCACATCTAAACTACTGTCTTTTCAAACTCTGATAACATTTTTTCAATGTGTAATATATACCTAGATGGGTAAAATACTTTTCAGAGAAAGCAATAAATGCTAAGGTTATTGTTATGCACGTGTCCTTATATCTCTGCAGACCCCCACCTATGATCAGGCTGTGCTCAACACAGATAGGTAAGGCATCAAGATGGCTTCAGGCAGTTTTACTCCTCCCCATGCCTCCTTTAATTCAGTTTTAAGGATTGCTCTGATGTTCCCAACTTCTTTACATTCCCAGAGGCGTGAATCACTGCAGACAAGTTCTTGACCAAAAAATTCGTCACCCATTCCAGAGTTGGGATAAAAGTGGCGTAGCACCACTCAGGGTGCATGTATGTCATACCCTCAAATCTGGAGCAGAGTGCTGCTGCGTCTGTGTGGAGCACAACCATCTCCTGTAGAGATGTTAGCTTGGGTCCCGGCAACAAAATACCTGCATGTGCACAGTGCTGGGCCTGACTGACCAAGCCCTTTCCTTGGCATCTCTCCTTTTATCCTCACAGTATCTCAGAGAGGCAAAACATCATGACACCCAGCTTCATGGGTGGATTACTCAGGTGCCAAGGCTCAAGGAATCAAGTGAGATGAGGTACATAAACATTTCTGTGAAGAAGGTCCTGAGATATTTGATTAAAAGTATATTGAAGGGCTGTACTTAGGCAGCATGTTCTGCCTGAGTCCTGTTCCTGCAGTTTGCCACTGGCCATCTCAGGAGCATGGAGGCTGTAGGAAACATGAGGCCCACAGTGCAAATAATATGTAGGCTTTTTAATTGTGGCCTAAGGGTCTACCAAGGAGCAGGGACTTGAGTGCAAGGATTTCAGGTCCCAGAGAACCTGACCACCATACCACTTATTTCTGTATATGTCCACTGAAGTATTGAGTATCTGTAATTTATTAAATTCTTCATACTCTTTTTAGTTACATTCAATTTTCTATAAAGGTAGAAGAACTGCTCATTCAGAGCATCCTCTCTCTGCTGTATGTTTCCTATGCCTCCTGGTTCCTTGATCTCTTTCTCTCCCCTTTCTCTGTTCTTATGTGTCTCCTTTTTTCCATCTGCATTTTCCTCCAGCAGCACCCATTTCCTGTGGGTTTCATCACCACCCCCACCCTCCTTCCATCTGTTGAAGAGATCAGCCACGAAGTTAACTTGCAATTACGCTACCAGTGAAATTGCACCAACACTTACAGTGGCATTACTAAGCATTAAAGTGAACACCCCAGTGAAATTAATGGGGGGGAGGGCACGGGAATTCACCCGTCTCACAAACAGGTTGTCAGCCATTGCAGGTAGATAAAACAGTAGCTTCTCAGGTATTTCAAGGCCAGGGTCCTCTCTCCATAGCCTAGAGAGGCAAAATTGCTGTCCAGCAGCATAGCTGACACTCTCTGCAGCCTGCATGTGCCATGAGAGGCAAGGAAATACATCAAATGAACAGCCACAGCTGTGGGCTGCGACTCTGACGCCTCTGACAATAATGGGAACTGACTGCAATTTCTCTGTTGCAATGGTCCAGTATAGCTCTATCAACTTGGACTTTTAACATGATAATTCCTCTCTCTGGTATAGAGAGATTTGTCAATGTTTGCGCACTGTGGTTTGGGGTTCCCCCCCCCGGCCCCATGCAGAAATGTAGTCTTCTAAAAGTCCATTTTCAGGATTGGAGCAACAAATTAGAAAAGTAATTTGAGTTACATGGTCAGATGAGCTGTATATGCCAGCAATCTTCACAGTTACTGTATGTGGTATATTTAAGATTATGTAAATTGATTTTACTCTTTCATTTTAATAATACTTTAATGGATCATGTGGACTGATGTATACAGAGTACTGTGCAATGGTTTAAAATGTTGTAGCTGCCTTCTCAGTTTTGCTATGTCATTTCTGTGTAGATTATAGTAATAATTTGAACAACCTAATTAGAAATTAATTGCAAATTTTATAAGTGAATTTCTGAGGTAAGAAGAAAAAAGTTCTCTACTTACAGTGCCTACCAAAAGTTAGCATTTACCTAACTGCTTCATACAGACAGAAAATAGCTCACAGCTGATTTTGCATGATGGGTCTAATTTTTTCCAGCTTTGTCTGTAATAGAGAACCTGCCACCCTGAGAATAGACCTTTATCCCCAGCTCCAACTTTATGGGAATAAAACTAGGGTTGTAAATCAATATTTAGCCACCCAGATATACTTGGAAGGCCCATTCAGCTCTCAGCAAGGAAAAACATTGCTGTGTGCAAAATTTTAAGGTGCTTAATGAGACATCCCCATTTCTGGTAACCTGAGAGCATCTGTTGATCAAACAACCCAGATGCTGAGAACTGAGAGGAATTGGGCTGACTGCTCATCCAGCTATCCTCACCTCACCTGGATGGCAGCAGTGGTTAGGAAAAAATAGATGTTTGTTGGCTGCATTGGATGGAAGACACCACCACTAATATAAACATGGTTGTAGGAAAAGCTGCGCTTTTTCCTTGCATGTCAAAAGCCTTGCCCTGTCCTTTGTACCTGATCCCTGAAGCACTCACACCTGGACTGTGTAGTGCCTGTAAATCCCTGGGATGGCACTTCTTTCCCTATGGAATAAGACAGGAATTCCTTCCACCACTTTGGTTTCTGTGGGAAGTGTATAGATGAGAGCACTACATGGTCCAAGTCCCAGGTAGAAGGGACTACATCATCTGCTTTCAGAATATTATGTTGCATAGCTGTGTCAGTGCTGAAGGCGATGCAGGCATATCCAAATTAGCATTTAAGTAACTCGGATATGGATAGCAAGTCAGCTCTAACAGTGTGGTGCTTAACACGAACTGCTGGACCCACTCAAGAAGCTATTCAGGTTTGCAGTTAGCAGATACAGAGCTCTATTGTGGGGATCACACAGTTCCCCTACTCAAGGCTAGATGTTGTAAAGCTGATTCAGGTGACCTAAACCTGAGTCTTTAACTGTATTATGACCACTCACTAAAATGAAACAGGACAGTAAAGTCCAAAAAAGTAGATAAGTGGACTCACATAAACCCAAGAGAGGCTGAAGGAAGATGAGAGATCTAATCATAGGCTCTAGACTAGGATTAAGAGTAGAAAGCCAGTGGGACTCACAATCTTTTCTTTGGGTTGTTTTTTTTTTAAGAGATAAACAACTGCTTCCATTTGATGAGGATTTCTGATGGAACATTGTCCATAAACCTGCAGTATTTTCTGGACTCCTGTGAGGAAAACATAGCCCTAGGTCTTCATCTCACCAGCTTATCATTCTAGAATATGAGAAAGTTGCCTGGGCAGAGGCAGTAGGAGATGCCTTTCTAAACCATGTTCTTGAAGTACAAGAATAGAATGCCCTCAACACTAAATGAGCAAGATTTTGCTTTTTCTGTGTTTCATTTCCTAAAATACCTTACTAGGAGAGAAAGCATAAAACTTATATTTGCTCCAAGATAACAGAAATCACACAGTCATCACCTATAGCACAGTCCTGTTTTCCACAGACTGGAAATAACAACATAACACTTACAAGAGGTAGCATGAAGTCCAGGAAATGGCAGAATGCATTCCAGTGTCTTCAGGTTCTGGAAAGGCAGCTTTTTCTTTCCTTTGATGAGCTGTAAGAGAAAGAGAAAGTCTTCAAGAGTCACCTATACTTCCACACATGGGCCAGAAGCCTTCGTCCCTGAGAACCACCACACAATTATTATCGTCACAGCACTTAACGGCCGCACTGCATGAGTCACAAGCCATTTGAATTGCATGCTGCATTTCTGTGGACAAGGTAATGAACCTCAGTCTTGACTGCGGACTCTCTTCATTTTGAAGAATACAACCAAGAAAGTACTTGCAAATGCACAGGTTTTTTTTTAGGATTTTGCCATTTTCAGTGGGAAAACATGTGCTTATTCAACAGTCAGGCTATGCCATTGTTACTGGTTGGTTTCAGTTTGCCCAAAGCCGAGCCCACAAAATATGGAGTGAAGAAGGAGCATGATTGAATTAATAAACTTGACAAAATGCATCTGAGCAACTGATTAAACTTCCTCTCCTGTGAAGACCTAGGAAGACAGTGGTCAATGAAGAACTTGGTAATTCTCCATTTTGATGGGGAGAGACAGCTAGAGGAAAAACATGCTCTTCCAGGTCTGAAGACAGTTTTGGTGGCTTGCTACATGGGAGGTTCTCATCCTAACATATTTTTTCTTTATTAGCAAACAAAAATAACAGATAATAGCTGACTCCTATTAAAAAATTACTGGGGGAGGCAAAGCAGTGCTTGTAATAGAGTTATTGCTGCAACCTTAATTAGGGCATAGTGCCAAATATGTCTGTGATGAAAACCAAATCAATGTAATGATGGTTTCCCTTTACCTTTTTTTGGGGAAGAATGAAATGTCACAAAATATTTCGCACACTTCCTATTGGGGACCAGGCCATATGGGACTGATTTACAACAGAACGCAAAAGGATTTTGTTTGAAATTGGTGCAGGCAGGCAGACAGCTGTTGGAACTGAGGGTTATAATATGTTTTCATTTCCTAATGACAGCAAAGGATGAAGCTCTTCTTGACTATAAAATTTCAAATATAGTATAGAATATGACAAATCTAAACATAGTATATCTACTTCCCTTTTTCACCCAAGTATACATTGTTTCACCTAAACCGAAACTGCTCTGGAAATTCAAACCATCCTGAGCATCTTATTCACTTTTTCCTCTATCTGTGCTCAGGCATGCTTTCAGAGGAGTTTATCCACATAAGGACTGACTAAATACTGAGCAAACAGTTCAGAAGTTGGCTGTCTTTTATAAATAATGATTCAAAGATTTGATTTAGCTACAGATAAGCCTGAGCCACAAAAATTGCATCTAGTTCCTAACTGTGTCAACTTCCATGGCAGAGATTTTTTTTCCCCCAAGATGTTTTATCTCAGGCAAAGCTTGGCCTGAAAGCTTATGCAGAAAGACAAACTGTGAATCAGAAGCCTGTATCAGTGCTCTGGGTGAAGTACTTACCAAGATAGCCTGCAGCCACATGCCAGCTTGCTATTGACCTTTTATCTGCATAAATAGTCATGACCTTTGGGCTGCTCAAATTAGTGCTAGCTGCTCAAGCAGTCAAGTATCACAATCCTGTTCTGCTCAGGCCGCATCTCTTTCCCTCTAACGGCTCATACCATCTCCTTCGCTGGGTGATGGAGGTAGGCGGGGGCACAGGCCAGCTTTCATAACTCTGTGGACATCCTCAGCCTCAAAGGAAATCCACCACTGGCTGGGTAAGACCGTAGTAAAGCCTCACTACATTCACTGAGCGACACAGAGAAGACTGACTGAAGGAGCTGACAATCTGCCTTTAGACTGACACTTTTCTATAGGGCACAGGAAACATTCACTTCCGCTTTTGCTTTAATTTATTGTGTCCTCTCATTAAAATAAGTCCTAAAAAGTTTTGAAATCAAAATAAATGCATCGTTATCAAAAAAGTTATTCTTTTCCTAAGCCTCAAAGTGAGTTGTTTTTGCTTAGAAACTGCAGTAGATCACTAACCCACAGACCCCTCTTTAAAATATAATCTACTTTTTATTCAGTGGACTGTATGCTTTATAGGGTTTAATGCCTATTATTTTCTCAGTAGACCAGAGCTAGAATGATCTCTCATGTAAATAAACATTTAGTCCTGTTTCAAAATGCATCATTTGTGTCCCTGAAACCACAGCAGTTTTAGTTATTTTTGGAAATGAGTATTTGCACAGTTTTACAAGCACATCTTTTTCCAATTGTGTAGAAGAGATCCTTTGGTTGCTTAAATGACAATATTGACTAGTCCTGGGGAAAAAAAAAAAAAAAAGTGTGGGATACTTTTAAGGATGTAAAGCAGGAAAAAAAATACAAACAGTTTCAAGGTTCTCCAAGATGATGACTGCACAGACATATTTCAAAGGGAGGTTACCATCCCTGAAATTTGCTCCAAAGCAATTTTTTTCTCATTTCCTTTAACTAGGGCTTTTTTCTCTTTGGCTGTATCAGTTATAGGATAGCAGATACCAAGTGTATTTTTCAACCTGAATGTACATTGTCTGCTTTAAAAATTCAGTTGACTCCTATTACACATTCCGGAGACATTTTTAATTGCACCAAGGAAAACCGTCAGGCAAGTAGTGAGATAGCCAGTCACTAATCCTCATGGTTTTAAAACTAAATTTCAAGAAGCCATCCTGCAAGTAAGAGTGGGAGTTGCATGCTGAAGCACACACCGGCTGCCTTGGGCAGACATGTTGGAAGGGAACTAATTGTTTTGCCTGCATCAAGTCCTTCAGCTCCACACTAATGTCTAGTCTACAGTGGTCAGAGTGTGCTGAATTTCACCCCAGTTTTCAGGATTAACTTCTTGCTGGAAGGGCTGCAATGCCACCCATATGGTCCTTGGTCAGCCACCCAAAAAGCAAGCATCCTGCCTCTCTCCCAGGAGGATGATTTGGACAAGGGCTACGAGCTCTGAGAACAAGTCAGGAGAGTGCAAGACCTGCAGACATGTCTTGATGCTGTGCGGTTGGAGTGGGTGCAGGAGAGGATAAGGGCTTCTTGCTCCTATTTCTGTGAGCAGTTGCACAGAAACAAGACCCTATGACTCTTAAAGTCCATTTGCCAAATTACAGCATCTCCCTCTTCAGTTATGCCTAATAAAGGATGTTTATGTTTCACCAGAGAAGCAAATGAAGGGAGGGCTTGCCTGCAGCCTTCTCCTCTGCAGCCACTGAGCCACTTACGCACAAGCTGCGTTACAGCTGCAGAGAGGAAAAAATGTGGACTACCCTTGCTGAAACATTGGCAGCACATCACTGTTTACAACTGGAATTCTTGCTGCCTGCTTTTACCAATGACAACTTAGGACAGGAATAGGAAACTTCACATGATGATGAGGTCAACTTTTTTTTGCTTGTCCAGTGCCCCCAGACAAGCACAAAGCTGCCGAAGTTAAGATTTATGATTGCTTGCAAAAAACTGAGCTTGAGCCACAATTTTTAGCTGGCTCTTTTGTGTTATCTTTTATAGCACTTGCATCAGCATACTCATTTGAAACTTTTAAAAGCAATTTGGTTTGCTTTCATTTGTTCATTTCAGCTCTCCCGCCTTGATCATCTGTGGCCGTACCAGGAGCAATTTTAACTTGACCCATTCTCGAGTAAATGAGAAGGCAATGTATGTGTTTGCAAAGTGTGTTTAACTTGCGTTTTTCATTTGTGGTTAATATTAAATCTATTGAGCTACATAAATAAGTAATTCACTTACAAACATGTAGTTTCTTCCCCTCAGAGTTCACAGCTCTGAGGTATCCCTACTAATGGTTTAATTTCCTTTTGTGTACCTAGAGATAAAAGCAGTCACCTACACAACTTTTACGTTGAGGGAGGGCTGCTTAGCTGTTGTTCTTCTCTGCCCCCATCCCACTACATGCAACATACATAAATGTGCATAAAAATATAGTGTGGGAATAAAATAACCATTTTGCATGTCACTTCTGTGGTAATTTGTG
This sequence comes from Elanus axillaris, assembly GCA_026212715.1. NCBI lineage: Eukaryota > Metazoa > Chordata > Aves > Accipitriformes > Accipitridae > Elanus > Elanus axillaris. The sequence goes on along the minus strand of JANZLQ010000057.1, from coordinate 3,151,143 downwards.
CATGTGAAGTAGACTCCTGCTCGGCCTTCTGGTTTGGATAACAGCCCTGTAAAATAATTTCTATCAAGAGACTAGGGATCTGTTTCTGTTCTCATGCAAATGAAATTAGTAGAATTATATAAGCGTACAGTCAGGTGCAAATGAGAGGAAACTCTTGTTTGCCTTTTTGTGCTTATATGGAGCTGGGCTCCTTAAACACGAATAAGGCAATGCTCTCATAAGAGATGGAAAGCATGTCATCAGGCACCTGGCCTTGGGAGGACTAGCCACAGCACTTAACAACTTGCAAGCCACGTGATGCATACAGATAGCTGGGTGTCAAAGAGTGATTTGAAACAAAATAAACTCCCCAAGTTGGGAAGCCCCTTAGAGCTAAGCAAAAGGAAACACTAAGTGCAGGGAGTCTAGATGAAACACCATCCCCTCTCCACCTTCTCCAGGTGCCTACACCAAAGCTGTAGGGAAGGACCTCCTTATAGCCAGGGATCCTTTCCTAAAAATAATTGTGTAGGCCCTCTATTTGGAAGCAACAATGGGAGTGCTTCCCCTCAAAACCCACCACGGCACCATTTCAGGCTGTGTGCTGTGCTTGTACTGGGCTAAAGCTCTTTATCCATGGGAATTCTCCTCCCTCCACCATTAGCTGCATATGCTAAAACCCTGCATAAGCCATTGTAGTCTCTGGGATCTGGGGGTGGAGAGAGGAATGGAAGAAATCTTGTAGCAGAATATATTTAGCTTCCATCTCCTCCAGGATACTCCTTCACACCTCTCAGTTAAGTGCATCCAGCCCTGTACCAAGCCATGGAAATGCAGCAGAACCAGCAGAGCTTTCTGCCTTGATGAAGGGGCCCAGATTTACACTTCAATAAAGCTGCCTCAGTACTGAAAACATAAAAGGGACCCCCCCCCAAGTTATTTGACAAAAGACATTTTAAACACAGTCCACGGGAGAGAAGCTAAGCTAGTTCCTAATACTATTCAGCTATACTGACAGGAAAGTAAAATTTTATGGCTGTGCAGAAATAAAAAATGGGATCAGGATTATTAGCTAAAAAGGCAGAAATCACGTTTACTAAGCTGCCTTTTGTCTGCAATGTTTGGTCTTTACTGTTTTTCACTTAACAAGACCACATAACTTATTACTTATCCTTAAGGAGTGCTACTGTGTGCAGGGAGTAACCAGCTCGTGGTTATGTGCTGTGACCAAAATGCTGACATTTTGAAATGGATGTTATACATTGCAACCCCTTTGACTGAGGCCATTTCATATGGAAACAATTAAGAGGCAGAAAGCATATCATAACAAAGGAATGAGAAGAAAGATCAGGAAATACAAGCAGATTGGATCATTCTCTAAAAATGGATACAGTATTTACTGTTAGCGATTATAATAAATCTAAGACTTGTATTACCACAGGAGAGGAGACATGACTCTGAACTGTAGATTTTCTTATGCAGTCTAAGAGGAAAAGGTTCAGATTAATGATGAATGTAAAATTTAGGTCCAAGATAGAACGAAATGTAACTTACTTCATATGTGTGCAGAATGGAGGGAGTCTGAAAAGAATGTGTTCAGAAAGTGGTCATAATGGGAAATTGCAGAGAAATAAAAGGCAAATAGGAAATAAAAAAAATCCAGTCCACTTGTATTTTCCTTAAAAGCAAGGGGAAAATGTAAATGTACGTTGAAGGGCACTCACAGATTTGCACATCTTCTTGCGACTGACCTAAACACAACTGGAAACAAAAAAAGGCTGAAGAACAAAATCCATTTCTAAGAGGTGCATACTCTTACAGGCAGGAAATACCCAGGAGGAGGGTTTTTTCCCCCACTACTATCAGAGAACGTGAGATAGTTACTGGAAAGCATACATTGTAATAAAGAATTCTGAAACACCATTTAATACTTTTGTGTGGTTGAGTAATTAAAACTGAACGGAACACAGTGCTAAGCAATATGAGTTAGACAAGACACTGTCAGTCATACTGCTGAGAGGCAGGATGTCCATCTCTCAGTCCCTGAAGTAGTCATCTGTATGTGGAGGAAAGTTTGGAAATAATTTTTAGTAGCTACCAACACTAGGGCTCCTATTGCTATAACTGCCATGCCTCAGTGCTGTATGCACACACACACAGAATTTCAGTATGTCCCAAAACTCGAGTGAATTTAAGTTAAACTTGCGCTGTGAGGCGATGACAAACTGCCATCTAACTCCTCCCCCTTGACCACTGTCTAAGAGACTAATTTCTATTGCTGCTGAAATCAATTTCAGTTTTATGACTGACCTCACTGGAGCCAGGATTTGGGTTAATCTCTTGATGTAAGCAGCTAATTATTCTTCTGACAATAACTCGGAACTAGCGTAAGTCAGAGCAGAAATATTTAGTGCCTTGTGACAGGGTGACCATCCCATTCATGCCATCAGCTTACCTGGCAAAGGGAATATCAGGTGTTGATGCCTTCATTCCTGTTCAAATGCCCTGCTTTTCCCCTTAAATAACAGTAATGCCTAAGTGGAAGGCATCTCACTTCTTCAGGAAGCTGAGAACTGTGCAAATGCCCACTAAAACTGGCCAATGTACATCGAGCAGAGGGATGGTCAAGGGTGCACCTGAACCTCTGAGTGGGACACTACAGACCCAGCACAGTGCCTGTGCTGTCATCCTCCATCATCCTGCCCTCCCTCCACACCTCCCTGACCCTCACGCTGTGCAGTATTCTGCAACCACACATAACTGAAACTAGTAGAGCTTCAGAAAGCTGAGATGCTGGGGTGGGTGGTATTCATTGACAGCGCTCTCCCTCTGGCTGCTTCTTCCTTTCTGGAGAATCACCTGGAGGCAGCGAGCACGCCTACTGCACCTCCCGCCGCTCATGCACAGGCCACCAGCTTTAATCACTCAGTGCAACCGCTAAGGTTGCCAGCTGGAAACCCATGCGATTTCCAGTCTTTTCCCAACTCTGAGAAATACTTCTGCCTCAGCAGTAGCAAAGCGGAGCATGGCAGGAGGCGGGCAGTTGGGAGAAGGGGGTAGCCCTGTGCGGAATGTGAGCTTCATCCATCCACCGGCTGGCTGCAGGAAGCAGCGGTTGCTGAAGGAGTAATCCTGGGCGCCACTGGCATTTTAGGAAGAGCTATATATTTGACATAGTTTCTCCAGAAGTTCCCTTTAAATAGTAAAAGTTTCACATATTTGTATTCAGAGCTCTTACAATTTTATTTTTCAAGGGAATGTAGGTGTTCATGAACAGTGGGTGTAAGACTGACAGCACTAGACCAGAGCTCTCTGTTTGCAGAATAACTGCTGCATTGACTACTGTACTGCAAAATGCTGTAACGAAAATACCGAGGATTGAGAGGGTCTTCCCATCCTTGTGCTTATTTTGCTTTTGCCCTTGCAGCTGATGCTGCCCCAAAGGGAACTAGCAGCTAAGAAGGCCCATGCATGTGCGTGTGCAGGCATGTTTGTGTTCAAACACTTGCTATAACAGACACAAGATTATCAAGACTTTCAGACAATAATTACTTTTAAGCTTTAGCAATGCATTTGGATTTTGCAATCCATTGCCAGAGAAGTAGGTTTTTGCATGATGTCATGAGTTCTGTGAGACATCCTTAAGCAACGTTTGGGTCTATTTTTTTTTCTTTATTTGCTATTTGCTCTTAAAAATAAACAGCTTCGACTCAGATACTTGTACCCAACTTTGGAAATATCAAAGGTTCTTGCCAGGTTTCCAAGGACTGAGGAGAATCCCGAAAGCATGCCTGCTGATCTCTTAAAGAAAACACCCTGCAGTACACTATTTTCCATAGCTGGGGTAGCTTATACCTCTAAGCATTATTTAATATGTGACTTTGCAAATGAGAATGATCATACTGGGCTTCCGACCCTTTCTCCCACTCCAGTCCACTCAGAAATACCTTCTTAAAAAAACTCCATGGCAGAATCCCTCTAAACATTTAAAAAGCCCCTTTTTATTCCTTACCTGTTCCTTTAGCCGTCTATTCTGCACATGATATGGTCAGGAGTGGTGCCAATACAGTGTAGAAACTTTCCCTTTCTTGAGGCACGCCAGGTATATTACTAAATTAAGTGAGTTCCTACATTTTCCTCCAAGACTATAGGCATGCAGTTTTCTCCCAGCTATTTCTCAGAATCTTCCAGTCCTCATATTTTAATGTGCTTTACTTTTTGGTTCAAGTTATTAGGAAGATTCTTCTTTAGCCTATATTTTATTTCTTTGCTTCCTTTGAATAATTTATGGTCAAATTATCATTTTTTTCTCACTGGTGCTAGTCTTGTGCAGAGAAGAGCAAAATTATTCTCATTTTTGTCACACCCCCCCCATGCCCCACTGCCAGCTAATTGCACTGGTTTCATTAATATGCTATGCTTGTATGCATAGCTCTCTGCTAACCTTAAGAGTTGTTTTTTCCTTGCACATTCAATAGGCAAAATCAGAGGTGGATTAAAGCATCGTGCCAGTTCTGGATGTTAGAGAAAATGCAGGCAGGACCTGCCTGACCTGGAGTCCCTCTGAAGGTGGCATCTGCCTGCTAGATTACAGGGGGCTGTGGTCAGGCAACAACAGCTGGAAGAGACTGGTGCCTGGACCTGCCTTTTCATGCTTCATTGGGGAAATCTGATTTCCAAAGTTTGTTTGCTTTCATAGCGCTAGAAATTTCTGTTATACAGACAGAAATTCTTTTTAAAGGAATATAAATGCTATTACACAAACAGATCAGACCTGAGGCTCTGAACTAACTGCAAGCCCAAAGACTCAATCTGGGATGATTCAAGGTCTACCCCTGCAAAGAAACTGTATGCAAAACAGCAACGCATCCTCTTGCTGTGAGGTCATCTAATGCTCCTTGTGTGTTCTCCTGATTTTATGGCAGGATCTTTTGTGATGAGTTTTAGCCCTGCCTTCCTTCTGCTCATTTTTTAAAAGTACTTTTGTAGTAGTCAGTTCTCTGAAGCCCTGTTTTCTTTCCTTGAATTGACTGAGAATCTGGGTTAAAGTGACTGACTGATGTGACAACAAAGGAGAGACTGTCATCAGGTCCAAAGGATTTGATATGCTGTTGGTTATAAAATGTACTCAGACAGCCCAAGTTCTGTGCCACATTAATATTTGATGTCATTAGACTTGACTGGCTGTAACCAAAAGAGCTGGGGCCATCATTGGGAAAATGGCCATCTCCCTTTCAGAGGGGAGTTAGGGTTCATAGAAGCTGACAACCTGACAGCCCGATCTTCCATTTACCCATAAGCACCAGTCAGTGTGAGAAATGACAATGCAAATTTCCCCATATTTAATCACTGATAGTTCAAATTCTCTTTGCAACCCCTAAGCATTGTTGCATACTTTCTATCATCAGCAACAACTTTGTCTTCCAATAGTTTAGAAGGTATCAGTGCATGGCTCCTCTCAACAGTAGCTACTCCTTCTCTCCTCCTCCTCCCTCCCCACCATCCCCACCTATTCTGGTGCCTGTGGCAGCAGTAATAGCCCACTTTCTCTAGATGAGACAATGGCACGTGTACCGATCTGCCTCAGACTCCTCTGCTCATACCGTAGCGGCAGGCACTTTTTAATCACAGTCACAGTGACAGAGACCCATACACCAGGTAGAGGGAAGCAGGAAGGGTGCATGTCCAGTTGGTGAAACAGCTCCAAACCAGGCTCTGTGGGGAGGATCCCACGCCAGGATTCACTCCCAGCATCAGCCTTTCAACACCAGGAAGATTCTGGCTTGATGCCTTGCAGCGCTGTGCTGGGCACCACATAGTGCTGGGGGAGCACAGGGAGAGTCACACTGGAGGGCAGAATTTTTCCCTAAGTAACATTCATGCATTTGCTGCCATTATTTGTTAAGAGTCATTAAACAACACTTAGGATCCAGACTACATATGCGTGACACCCCCATACATAGTCCATGCAGCTATATAGTAGTCCAATATGCTCAGAAATCCTAAACTCTCTCACATAAGGAGAAAACAACTTTGGGCTGCATCATCACCACTATCCTAAATGGCCCTGTTTTGTTTGCCTGCTGATTCTTTGTCTTAACTTATCCAAAATATCTCTGGGCTAATGAGAACCATGTGCCAGTGACACTTCATTTAAAAAGGAAACAAAAATAAGTTCGTGTTATGGCACATAGATATTAAAAAAATAAATCAAATAAAACTTGGCATTGTAAATGGAAATCAAGGACTACAAATTGTATTTGTTCTAGCTGGCTAGAGTACTTGCCGAGTTCCAAGTTGTTTGTCCCTTTCTGAGGAGGGATAGGGTCTACTCTATTTGTAAATGTGAGGCTGTTGTGAAATAAGACTTGGACCTTTCCACCTTCAAAACAGTTTATGCATACAAGAAGAAATTAAGCTCACAACATCCCATGAGACACAAATCCTAGTCCTCGTTTACAGAGAGAATGAAGGGAGAGTGGATATTCTGCCCGAAGCTGTGAAGCAGGTCTCTGTTAGAGGAGAAATGTTTGGCTCCTGGTCTTATCCTGAGAAATTCTGACTAAATCCCTCTTAAAATTCTTTCAGTATTTAGAAACTGCAGGCAGCATAGTATCTGAGTAATAATAATTAACAATAAAGCACTGTAGTTGATAGCAGGTATTACAGTTGCTCTGTAATTCCATGTGACACCTGACTAGCTGTAATTTTCAGCTCAGGGTGTCTGAAGACATCACAGGGGACAGTGTTGCTTCTCATCTGCACTACACCCAACACTGCTGCTTTTCTGCAAATCTGATTCTTGATCTTATTATAAATCTTAAGAAAACTATATATGACCTAAAACTCTGCTCAACTGAAATATTTACATATTACCATGTGGAACACATAAAAATATTCCTGTTATTTCTGTTATTCCAGCCCATTATTACCACCATATCTACAATATCTGCTTTTTGTCTCCTTCCCTATTCTGTAATGTTGATAACGTTGATGACTCGTATTACATGTAGAAAAAAAATAGCATATCTTACATGTTCCCACTGACTCTCAGTGCATGTAATTGCCATACAAAAGCTAAATTGTTCTAAGGATTTTTATCATGCTGAATTGCATTGGTCAAAAGCCCTCCAAAATTCTTTTCCTAGGATTTTCACATGTACAGTCCTGAGAACTGAAGTTTTCATTTCATTTTCCAAAGACTGTGGGGTTTTAAACTCATCACCTTGAGGATGAGAAGCCAATCAAATGTACCTTGCAAGGCTGGGGAAGGTACAACTGAACAGGAAGACTGGGAACCAGAACAAGACCTGCCAGCTCTGACAGCAGGATAAGGTGAAAGCTAAAAAGAGGAGACAGGTAAAATGAGCAGATCTTATTCTTTGAAGTCCAAACAGGTGATGCTCGAGGTTAGAACAATGCAGTAAAAGATTATTAGGACAAAAATACAAAGAACCTGGAATTTGTGACTTTTAGCTCTGTGGCCTTCCAGCACTGTGTCTTTAGAAGGAGCCTGTTCCAGCCACCAGGACTGTCCTACCAAAGAGCTGTGTCTTCTAAAATTGTTCTCCAAAAATTTTAACTGTATGGAGTATGCTATGCAAAGCAGTTATCAAAAAATAGATACTGTCTCTGTCCTTGATGTTAAATAGGAGCATTTGGATAACTGCAATCAAATGTTAAAAAAGCATTCATTATGAATGTGAATTTACATTCCCTCAATTGTAGAAATTATCAGAATAATATCTTATTTAAAATTAGCATTCTTTAACTAAGGTTTAAAAATTGAATTGATTGGAGAGTAATAGCCTATCCAACTCTTTGCTGCCTTCAACTCTTGCATGTATTTATTACCAAAGTCTTTAAAATAAGAACTTTTTCTTAAGAAATATGTAGACCATTATTATTTTCAGGCCTGTTTCAGTTACACAGCCCTGATCAGCTTGGGGCAAGAGTTATTTTGTGTTGCTTCCCTTGGGTTGAAAATGGTCATGGAGACAGGTAATTCCTTACATCAGTGCTCTTGATTAACACCAAATGCCCTTTGTACTTCAACTTTTAGAGTGGCTTTTTTTTTTGCAGTTTCAAGTGTCTTTTGCTTGAAAGCACTGTGCCCCAAATCCCTCCCTTGGTTTTTGTTTGGGGTCACACTGCTGGGGGCTCCTCCAGCTACACCTGAGCCTTCTTGGCTTTCTGCTCCGTTTCTGTCTTCCTTCTACTCCCAAGGAAATTGCTGCCTTCAAGTTGATCTCTACCTTAATGGGTAGATTAGCCCCTAGCCAAACCACCCTGATGCTCGGTTCAGATTCCTGAAGAGCTTTATGGGGAGCCTGCCCAGCTCCAATTGTTGCTGTTATCTCTAAGTGAAGGAATGGTTAATTGTTCTGTTCTCACCTGAATGGTTGGCATCCATCAGGAACCCACATGGTATACTGAATCCTTTCTAAAACACCCTAAACTCAATCATCATTGTTGTAAATGCTGTCCCACCACTACTGCCACTTCCTGAGACTGGAACTGGAGAGCTGACGCTCCAGTATCATCCAGCCCAGCACCGGGGGCTCCCCACACTTTGTACACCCAGGCACTGCTTTTCAGAACAAGAGGTATTAGGCTACGGGGGAACTATTTGGTGCTTGACTTTGATGCTCCTGCTATTATCTCGACTTTGAACTCGTATTATCTGTGATGGCTTTTATCGGTCTCCATCTTCCCAGCGACGGGTGTAGCTAGACACTGCAGTGGCCTTGCAGTTAAATAGGAACCTACCTGCCCAAGACTCCAGGGTTCCATTGTGCCCAAGTGCCATCTGCCATGAACTTGGGCACTGGTCAACACTGCCACCCTTGCACCAGGCTGGAGACAAAGCTTTCAGCTGCCCTGTGGACAGAAAAGGAATTTCTTTTCTTTTTCAGAGGCTGCATAGAGGGAAATACGTGTTGTTATGGTAAAGGAAAAGGCTATCTGCAATGAATGGACAAGCTCTGGCTGTCAGCATAAAACGTTCACAGAGTGTATGCTGAAGGAAAGGCAGGTTATTTCTTGGGGATCATAGTCCTTTTTTTGTCCTTTTTGGTTCAGTGGTTTCTTACTCCATTTCTTGTCTTTTGGCAAACTAACTTCCCTTATATTTCAGAGGAAAGGTACTGAATGGCAGATCACAGGCCAGTCAATCAATCTGCTGATACCAACTCATATCTGTACATTAAGCTAAACCAAGTGATCTCTGGCCCTAATAGAAGCAAAAGTCAACCATATGTACACATTACATACATACACACACAGAGCAGCAAAAAAAAACCCCAAACCCAGGCCACACCACTCCAAAGATTATAAGTAACTAAGCAGAACAAAGGCCTATCCTCAAATCCTAAAGATTAGTGTAAGGGTTTTTTTTATGGCTGATAACACACTGTGCCCCACTGTTAAGCTGAGGGCTTTTTATAGCCAAACAAAACCTAATGATCAGCTTTTATGTAGCACGTCTCATAAAAAAAAAAAAAAAGAGAAAGTGCTCTACCAAGAAGGTCAATATTGTTATCTCCGTTTGTCAGAAAGGAAAGCTGAGCAGCAGAGAGTGGAGGTGGTAAGGTGCCTTACTTAGAGGGGTGTAGGAGTTCAGAAGACTTCCCCAGTCCACAAGTCAGAAACAAGTACAAAAAGGCCAGCCTTGCTTTACTCAGGCAGCTATACACACAGCCCTGTTTATAGTAGGAATGTTTCCTAACCACTGCAAACACTAACTCAGCTCCACTGACAGCGCTGAGCATGCCTGCAGCAGCCAGGACCATGTCTACACTCAGGGACAGGCAAATGAAGAAGTTCCTGCACTGTCAGCTGCAGTATGAAATTACAGCACTTCAGCTGCTTTGTAGGAGTGGCCGCCTGCACGCCCGGATGCTGCTGTGATGGCAAGGCTGCTCACCCTTCAGTAAAGGGATATAAACCATGCCGGCACTAGGGGAAGGAGCTGAGGAAAGGACAGGTTAGGAAGAAAGCCAGGAGGGGGGATATACTGGATCTGTTGCTGTTTAGCTATCCCAGCTGGTGCATCCTTAGCACAGTTCTGAAACCCAGTGTCCAGCTGGGAGCTGGTGCACTGCAGCTGCCAGTGCCTAAGGCAGAGCCGGCATGGTGTTCGTAGCTGCGCAGGATCAGTCCCTCTGCAGAGCAGCCCAAAGGAAAGAGCCAGTCTCCCAACCCCACAGGACTGCTCATCGACCCAGGGTCCTGCTCCTCACTGCTCCGGGAAGCAAGTAAACAACATGGCAACCTTTATTGTTTGATTTAACGTGAGACTTATGGAGCAATTAAATCCAGTGCAATAAACACCGGGGACTATGAAAGGGGAGACAACCACACACAATACACACACAGTGAGTGGCAGGTTCCTTTTCTTGGTCCTAGTCTGCTTGTTTGCCTGTGAGGAATGGATCATGCATCTGGGAAAAGCCTTGGCTGCATATGCCACTGGCCGAGCCTGCTGACCCTGGTGTCCTACACGCTGCCGGGGTGTGGAGAGTGAATCTCTTGCCACTTCGTTCAGAGTTCTCCACCTGGGAGAGAGGACAGGACCTCTCTCCCTTTCCTTCTACACATGCAGAAAAAACCCCACAACTTCTTGGGATAACTCATTAACCCAAATTACCTTCCGTTCTTATCTCACTCTGCTGGTAAGTCACACTAGAAGACTTTTGAGAACCCTGCAAAGGTCCTCCGCATGACTCTTCAGACTTGGTAGAGGCCTGCCAGTGCCCATTCCTCTCCTTGACCAAGCGGCCTCAGCAAGGGAAGCTGTAGTGCAAGGCTCGCCTCTTCAGTACGGCTTCTCCATTTGGCTCCAGAATGAATCACGAACTACAGTTTCCACATTTAAATCCCAGCAACATCCTCTGCAGCCAGCTACGCTGTTGGTTGGTGTGCCTTTCAGCTTCACGTGGGAAAATCTAGGAGCAGTTAATGTCCTGATAACAATGTATATAGCAGACTGTACATCTATGTTGTCATGGAGATGCCATGGGATACATCTGAGGGTTTTGCTGGTTGGGTTTCTTCTGCATCACACATTGGTATAGAAATTAGGTTTTGACTAAAATATAGTATCCAAAGTTTTCCAGGGATAAGTGGAACACAGATATGTGTCAGAGCAGATGAGGTCAGCTTATTCATGATAACTTGCATGGGCCTTAATTTTTTATTTTCCACTTAAAGTGCTCCTGATTTCATATCCATGTAACATCATCAAGTTCAAAGAATTAAACTACTTGAAAATAACTGAGAGGGAAAACAAACAGGCCATATATTTTAAAAGCAACAACTGAAAAATGCAAGATGACAGAACATAATAGCTATCTGCAAATACAGTGGAACTGAAATAACTGGTTGGGGAATTGCCCTTAACAGTTAACCTGGGACATCTGAAACCTCCATCATTTTCCACCTTTACCTGATGTTTTTAAGGTAAGCAATTTTACTGCTTGTGTCCATCTTTTTTCTTTTTTTTTCTATTGATATTCTCACAAGATTAATAAAAGGTATTTTCAGTTAGGGATTTTTTTTTAATCTTTTAAAAGAAGAAAGAATTAACCCATTTCTATGCACCTTATCCATAAAAACCAAATCACATGGCCAATGGAAATCATATTCCAAATAGTACAGTAAATGCCTGCAATCAAGCAGGCTGAGGACCTATCAGCTAATTATGTGATCAGAAGCAAACTTGAGAAGCCACCACGAGCTCACAACCTGCAGATCATCTTCAATCTGAGCATTTTTTAAAAAACATCATCTTAGTCTTTCTGCATAACATCCTTAAAGGATAGCCTTTTCTATCTGTCCACAGTCAAACCTCACCTAGCCAAGCTCTCGTCTAGTTGCACTAGATTAATTTTTTAATTGTACTTGGAAGTGACAGTCAGCTGTTGGCCTCCTTCTGAAGTTACTCAGATTTGAGATGACTCTAGAGAACCTGCTGCATTTTCATACCACTGCTAGTGCAGATCTACTGACTGAGAAATGCTCCCTTGTGTCTGTTGACATGAATAATCCCCAACATTTTTAATATAGGCTGCCTTTGCCAGTTGGCCGACACTTGTACTATGCCATAAATGAAAGCTATTTGATGACAGTTGAGAAATGGACGTGAGACACTTGCCACTATATTTCCTCTGCTATATGGGAACTAGTCCCTATTGTTTGTCATGTGCAGGAATGTAAAGATGTTAAAGGCTACTCGAACACAGCCAGTAATGGTGGGGTAGTGCAAGGCAATACAGAGAAGTGAGACTCCAAACCTCTTCTAATAGCCTGCTTCTTAGTTATGTTCCTCAAATGGCTTTGCTGCCTATAGGAAGTTTAAGTCACTGTAAGTTTAAATAACATGTATTTTTATGCATTTACCTAGCTAGAGCATCAAAGTGTGCCTTAATATCACCATAGGAAAGATTCCTCTTATTATCCAGCTAGAGAAAGTTTGGAGTTTTCAGTGTATCGTATAAGCAACAGGATTAATAATGAATGGTTACTTACCAGCAACTGCTGCTCAAAAGACCCTTGTGTGTTTGTGCCTGGGGGTGTGTACTGTAGGAGAACCACAAATTCTTGGTGTGAAGAACATGCACTCCAGGAAAACCACATGGGATAACAGCTCAGGTGACTCTGCATGAGTACATGTGCAGTGTTAGTGCTAGCAGAGAAGAGAAAGAGAGGGATTTAAAGTAGAGTTGATAGAAGAAGAGGAAAAATGTTTGGCTCATAGAAAATGGGAGATGGGTTAAGGTATTAGAGGAATGCAAAGAAAAAAGCAAGACTGAACCATCCAAGAAGAAGATAAAGTGAGCAGGAAGGAGGGATGACTAGAGGAGTACAGGCAGGAGGAGGAGTGGGAAGAACAAAATCAAAGGCAAACTAACATTATGGAAGGCCTTGAAAGGGAGGATAAGGAGATTTAGTTGGAGGCTGAGAGACATTAAATCAGTGGGATATGAGGGAGATGGGCTGGTGTGTCACAGCTGTGAGATTTTTAGGAGACCTCTGAGCAAACTGGGGGGCAGAAGGTAAGATGAGGGGAAGGAGGACAGACTGTTACAGCATAAGTATGTACTGCATGGATAAGGGTCTTTTGAAGCTGGACAGTAAGGGGAAGGTAGATTTTAAAGATTTAATACATCCTAATACTTTAGGAGACAAAGCTTACAGATAATCCATTAAAGCCCTTTTATTACCAAAAAACTCCCAAACCATGATGAAGTTTAAAGGACCAACAGGAAGAGAGAGCACATGCTATACTCAGCAGGCAAAAGTGCTTAAAAATATATCTGCTGGCCTGCAAAAAAATCAACAAGAAAAGGGCTGTTATCCTCAAATGGAGGATTCACTTGCTTCCAGCTCAAGCTGATCCTCACCCCGGGTTTTGCACTTACTGATATGTAATAATAAACAGATTTACAAGTTAGTCAAAGTTTTCTCTCCCACTACGTCCTTACCAGAGTTTTCTTTGAAAACCTGACCCAGCTGAGGGAGATGCTGCCCTCTCCCCTGGTGTCAGATAAGAGCTGGAGCTGACAAAACACACCTGCCACAATGACTCACCAGTAAGGACCCTGCACCTTCCATATAAAGTTTCAAGCGCCTGATGTTAGCATGATACAGGGAAGCTCTGCCATCTTTGCCTACAGGCCTGGAGTTTTGCAGAGCATTAAGCTGTTATGGAGCACCTTGGACCTTTGCAGTGGTGGTACTGCTTAGGGCTTTGCACAAGGAGAGATGAGATGGCAATACTTCATAGCTGTCTCTGGGAAAGTAAAGCCTGTGCTCTTCAGCAAGTGGCTGAGACAAAAATTTGCACAAAACCAGCTGAAACAGCTTGAGAAAAATTAGAGATAGATAATTATTTTCCTCCAAGAAGAAGGAAAAAAATGGTGTGTGTACATAGTGTCCTAGTGGTTACAAGGTGAGACACAGTGACACAATGGTGGCATAATTTCCATATGATATGTCGAGCAGAAGATGCTTTGGAAAGCTCTGTTAGCCAGACCAGCTTTTGGGATGTGTGACTGACAGCAATGGGCCATAATAATTATTTTTTACATGTCATTCCAAGCACAGTTTTCTCCTGATTATCTGGCACAAAGTGCCTCTGTACAGTATATCTTGGTAGTATTTGAAGCTAGCACTCAGCTCTAGGCAAAGATGTTAAAAACAGTGAATCATTTTGCTTTTGCAAGGGAGAATTTCACAATTAGGCCATCTGCTACCTTCCACACCAGCGACAGCTTGTCCTCGTATTTGCTGATAGAACTGGGGCTGGCAATTAAATAGCAGCCCTTCCTCCCAATCCTCCTCCCAATCTCAACAGCTATACCTGTGTCTGCTGCACCACAGCTCCTCTCGTGCAGCACCCACCAGAGATTTTCTTCTTCACCTGAAAATGGACAAGCTGCCATGCCATGCACCTCCCTGTGACCAGTCTCTGCCCCTCTCCTTTTGCCCTGGCTTTGGCTCCCTTGAGCGATCACCACCACCCTAGGTGGGGAGGGCTGATGTTGATGTTGCAGAGGATGGAGCTGCAGCTCCTCGATGGGATGATCCTCTTTCCCACACCATGTCAAACAGTTACAGTCAGAGGAGAGCTGCCTCTGCACCTGGTGTGCCTGCTTTCATGTAGCTTGAGCCTCCTTGTGACAAATCTGTTTCAAAGTAGACTGAGAAAACAACTGATAGGCCATGCTGATTTCAATCTTCCTGCAGACAGGAAGAGAGGGTCTCATAATACTATGCCTCTACAAGTAACTGCACCCTGGCACAGAGATACCCAGCCTACCTTGCAATGCAGCGGTCAGCTGTGGTGGTGTGGGGCTCAGCACAGCTAGGCACCTTTGCACTTCATCAAACCCAGCTTCCCCCAGAGCCTGAGTAGCCCAAATCCAAATCCCTGCAGTACACCACAGCCCCCAGGGCAGAGATTCCACTAGCTCCTTCTGCCCTGTGCTCCCTGCACAGCACTGGCACTGTGGCATGCTGACTACAGCTGCTGTGCGGTTGCATGTAGTCAGTCCCTGTGCCCTCACCCTTGCTTCATTCTTCAGGCGTCCTCCTGTCCTCCACCTCTCTGCAGAAGACAGCTCTCTTCAGTAGGCTGCTGGCGAGTAATGTGCTTGACATAATGTTTTTCTCTCTTTTAAGAAAGATGGGTATCTCTGAAGTTGGTAATTTTTGTCTCTCAAAATTGTAAATCCCGTGGCCACTGCAATATTCAGCATCTGAGTTACTACAACACAGCGGCTGGATGCAGCGGCATGCTCGGAGGCTGAGTGCGAAGCTGGGAGCAGATAAACACCCTGCACATGCTTTATAAGCTACAGAGACCTAGAGCAACTCAGTGCTCTCGGGATATAAACCGCTTTGCTTTCTTTCGGCACATCAAACACATTAGCGTGTTTTCAGCAGGAACTGAAGACCCAGACGCAAAAAGGCAGACCTTGGGCTTAGCTTCCCAATTGCTTTTCCTCTGACGGTTTTGCAGAAAGTGAAATATTCATGCACTCTAATTAGCATGTGTTTCTTTAAGGGGGCTTGTTCTCTTCGTGCTAATCCGGGTTGAACTGCCGAGCACGACAGCCGCTTAGTGCAAGGCAAGGGTCCCTGCATCACCCAAATGATGAAACGGGGCTTGATCGGCTCATTTCGGTGAGCTGCGTTTTCCCGTGCTGGGCTCTCCAGCTTGGGCAGACGGTCGACACGGGACGTGGTCTGGGACGGTGGAGACGATGTTTGTCACGGGGAAGAGGACGCGCTCCCGCTGCCCGGCAACCGGCTCTGCAGCGCCGGTGCCAATGGCTGCAAACCCCTCTGCAGAGGCAGGTCCAGAGGAGGAGCGGCCAACCGGGGCTGCTCGCTGCCGAGGGGCCCCCGTCACCCCACGGAGCGCGGGGGGCTGCCAGCGGCTCCCCCAGGGCCCCCCGCAGAGGCGAAGAGGGGAGATGGGGCTATGCCCCCTCCCCTGCCTGCCTGGGGGTCCCTGCCCGGGAGCCGGAGCAATGAGGCGGCCAGGCAGGGCTCTCGGGGAGCCCCGTGCCCACCCACCGCCCCGTGGAGACGGTGCCGGTTTCGGCCAGCGCTGCTCAGCGGCCCCCGAGGGCTCCGCCCCGGGGTCCGCAGGGGTGGCCGCAGAGCTCCCCGCCCGCCCTCAGCGCTCATCCCCGGGCGCAGGGAGGCGTTTCCCCCGCCTGCAGCAAGCGCGGCAGCCCGGCGCGCTCAGCCCTCTCCGTCCCGCGGCACGGCCCTCGCTGCAGGGCCGGCACGGCCCAGGCGCTCCTTTGCCTGCCCCCTTTTCACCCAGTCATTGCACGCTGAAGAAACAAACCTCTCCTCCTCCCCGCTGCACCTTCAGCCACCCCTGGCAGGGGTAAGGGGAGGGGAGAGAAGAGGGACCCCAGACTGGCATTGGTACCAGCGTGGGGAGGAGGTGCAACTGCCATTTTGGCTGATGGGTTCCCACACTCTACTCGGTCTGGGTCACACATTTCTTTCCCCAAGCTTTGCTGCAGTCTGCCACACACAGCTTGTCAACTGAGGATACAATCAATAGATTTTACTCATGACTGATGTGCACACACATACATATATGCATGAAAAATTTATTCAGTAGGATTAGGCAAAATTACTGTGGGATGTGCAAAAAAGCAGTGCCATCCTCTGCAAGCACGCCCTTTGGTTACTCATTTTGATAAACAACTTTGATTTCTTCCACTCTCTCACTCTAGGAATATTCTTGCAAAGACAACGTGGAGGCCTTTGTATTAAGAGCATCAAGAAGTTTTTATGCAGCAATAGTTAACCCTCTGCGATCTTCTATCTCCTGGGGAAATTTTTATTCAGATTTTCATTTAGTTTTTATTTTACAGTTTAGGAGCAGATACCTGGAATAGCGAGGAACACATCTTGTTCCATCCTGCTTTGTCCTTTGTGGACAGGGTTTGGCTATAGTCCAGTGGGAGAGACATAACTTATTCAGAGACATGCAGATGACATGTACTCTCGCCACTTCGCACAGCTCAAACCCTAGAAATACCAATGCGAGGTGAGAGCAGGTGAAGAGAAAGGCAAGACTGGATAATTTATTGCAGCTCCCTTCTATAGTAGTTACAGATAAATCTCCATGGATGAAATGTTGTTTGCAGAAGTTTCAAGCTGGGGGATAGTAATCCTGTCCCTTCTGGATCCCAGGGGCAATTTACTTGCAGTGTGGGGGGCTAGATGCAGCAAGCAGAGGTGCAACAGCAGTAGCGAGGTACAGTTCAGAAACGGCATTTGTTCCTGAAGCTCCCTCCTGTTTTCCCTGAATTTCATCACTTCTGCTTGTAGCAAGGCACTGATGGCACGGCTTCCCAATGCAGGTGGCCGTAGGAGTCGGAGCACTGTCTCCTCCAGTGCCTGTGGGTGCAGGTGACCAAGCCTCAACTGGCCCCAGCAGCCTGGACTGGGAAGCAGACTCTGTTATAGTCGAGCACAAGGCTGCTTGATGATTCACTGCAACTAGCTTTTCATTCCCTTGGGAACACAGAAGGGAGGCAGGAAGCAGATCAGCACCCTGCAGACTCAGTTTCCTCATACCTAAGCTTACCCTTTTAGCAAGCCTATGCTTCTACTTAAGGGGAGTACAGAAAACCTGTCAGAATAAACACCATTAGGGATTATTGTTAGAAGGTATGAACCAAGGATTTAGACTACCACCTCACACTCTTATCAGTCCTAATAAGAGGTGAGGGGTGATCTTGAGGGCTGTCATGCAAACTGTGCAAGCCCTGGGGATGCAGATTGCTACCCGTAGGCCACTGGGCTGGTGTGGAAATAGCTTTCTTAGCAGAAAAATAAAAATACCTGACTTTGACAGCCAGCATGCTAGTTTGTATATGTGTAATTTGCTGCGATCATGCTATAAATCAAGATGAGACTGCTAAAATTATGTATGACCTCATTTGATAGATTATCTAATAAGGAATTTGCTAATGCAGTTTATCACTTAAAAAGCCATATGACTGCTAAGGATGAGTACTTTGCTGCCGCACATTTAAACCTAATTGTCAGAGGAGAAAAGCAAGCAGATTTCAGAGGTGAGTTAGAAGATTAGAAGAGCATCCTTATGAGGATGATGTCTTCACTAAATCAGTGGTGCAATGCAGCAAGCAGGGTGGAAAGGAGTCTCCTCTGGATAAACGTACAGAAAGCTGCTAGACAAGGCTGCATTGTGTGAGAATACTGCATGGACGGACTGACCAGTAGAGCCTTCATAAGTGTAAATAGTTGTATCCTAACAGGCATGCTTAATTTTATTGTTTGATCTAGTGTTGTCTTTTTATTGTTATGACATTTCAATTCTGTTTCACTGTCTTGCAAGCAGATCTAAAATCCCTGATACATGGAAAGAAACTACCAGTCTAGACCTCTAGCTCTAACTTGCTATTCTGGTTATCGTGCTTGTTAGATGAAGAGAGTAATTGTCTTGCTGCTATATGTTACCATCAAATATTTTTGTTCTTCTAGTGCTGTGACTCATTTAAAAAGACTGAACATCACTTCCATGTACACAAACAGAACTATAAAGCAGCTCAAACCAATGAAACAAAGCTTGTTTTGCAGGTTTGTTAACCACATATTCTGTTCCAGTCCCAAATTTATGATTAATATAAATGCCATTTTCTTTACTGATTATTTTATAAAGCTCATTCTGGGGTCTGAATGCCTGTATACATTCCCTGGATGTATGATACTGTTCAAAGCCTCTGAGAGAAACATTAAACCTTCTCACAACTCGGGGTGGGGTGGGGTAGCTGGGTGTTAGAGAAGTGATGATTTTGAACTCCATTTTAGGTTTGGGCAAAATGAGGTGGAAACTTGAAAAAGCTTACAAAAGGCCACAGAGAAAATCATTACTGGAGCTGAGGCATAAAGCTCTGACCTCCCTGATTTGTACCTTGTCTCCTGAGTGCCCAGAGCAAAACTAGCAAACGTCCCCTTTCTACCCCCTGCACCTTGAGCACATCTTGTCTCATTTGCGACCCTGCCCAAAAGGTGGCGTTTGTTCTCCAGGGGAAATAATGCTTTATGGCATAAAGAGAGAAACTGGACATTGCTTTACAGAAAGCAGGATGTGATCATCTGCAATCGAGCAGGATTGACTTAAGGGTGTAACTAATGATTTGGGATTGTACAGGAGCTACTGGGGTCACAAGAAAAGCAAAGATACCCATAAAGCATTGTAAATCCCAGGGACTGGGATCAAGGAGCTGAAGAAAGATATTTTGGTAGGTCATAAAGTACAGTCATGCAGGGGGACTCCCCATGACATTTGCATAGGAGGCTCACCTAAATATTATGATACCTGTATTGATAATGTAGTAGCTGGGACTGTTCCTGAGAGAACTGGAGTTTGCATTTCTGCGTGAGCACACAAAACACAGCTGTGTGTATACATCTGACTGGAATGATTTACCTACAAAAGATAAAACCAGAAACTAATGGCAATATAATCTGCTTCATTAAATGGCCCAGCTCTAAATTGGAAAAACCACTTGAGGGGTAAAAGAGTGTAGTTCACCACCATGCCACATCACCCTTTGTGGTCTTCCCTGCTGACATTAATTGATACAAGCTGAGTTAGTGGATTTTACATTGAAGACACATCTCTACAACAAGCTGGACTCAGGGCATCTGCTTACTCACCCTAGACTGTCAAATAACCCCCTGCTGATAATTTTTGGTCACAGTTGACATGGTTTAGACAGAAGTTTCATCATTAACCTTTCCTTAGTCATTCCTTGAGCCACCCCATTTCATAAGCTCTTACCCCTACCAAGATAAAATCTAGTTATCAGTAACACTTCTCAGTGACCTATCAGTGGTTGTGTGACGCAACCTGTAGCAGCCAGGCAGAATTTACTCCTCCGCATTTTATCTCCTGACTGTCATCAGCAAGGCAAAGTAAAAAAACCTGCTCTGAGCCCACATTATTGCAGTGAGATTCCAGGGGAGGTGATGCTGAACTTAATTCAAAACCAAGGAAGAACCAAGAGAAGAAATAGAGGTCCTAAGCCTGTACCTTTGAAGTTGAATGCTTTTTTTTCTCAGTACAAAATACATGCTTCTCATTCCTACTGGGCAGTAAACCTTGCCACATAGCTGCATGAACTGTGCTTGGCCATATGGTTAGTAATGCACTGTGAAGCTATACATATCATAAAAATAGTACTGGTAGAATTATTCTTAAAACATCACTTATGGGCCAAAAATATCTTCTAGAAGCAGCAGACTGTGAAAGTACATATTGAGGTTGCTATCTGGTACAACAGGCGAATTCTCCTGCTGTGCAAACCAAAAGGTAGATTGCTTTGAGAACATAAGGTAAACATTCCCAGAAGGACAGAACCAAAATGCATGACAGGAACTACAGTGAGCATCCACTGGTCAGCAGTTAAAGATTGCCCAGAGAAGTCCAGGGGATGTGGGAGATCAAGGCTGCAGCTGAGGTCATACCTGAGGACCATGCTACACTCCTTCAAAGGATGGAAATCCCACCCAACCACACATTCTCCTAGATCATATGGGAGATCTTCAGCTGAGTCGCCATAGAAGAGCAATGTAGAACTTTCCAAGGCTGTAAGTAGCAAAGTTTTACAGACATCCTATTATGTTCAACTTACATAATCTGAGTACTTAGCTACTCAGATAATACAGTGATAGAGCTTTATGGAATTATAAAAAGAAAAAGCTTCTCACAGAAAATAATATAGCAAGAATGGAATTACAGTGCTCAAAAAATCTGTAAAATAAGTCCTATTTTCTTTCTGGTTTTATTGGACATTTCCAAGAGGGACTTACTACAACAAAGATGACGCCTCAACCCCTAGAGCCATGACATCATTTACACTGAACTTATCAAAGCATTATTTTGCTTTTGGAAACAGAAGCTTCTGGTAACTTAGAGACACAAAAAGGCAAAGATCAGGGTTCAAACAGTAGTCTCAAGAGGACTGTTTTGTTCCTGTTGAACTGCAAAATTTGTGCTAACTTCAGTGTGGATTCTTACTCTCATCTGTAAGCAACACTAGCATTTTGCAAAAGACAGGCAACTCTTACCTCCATGTACCATAAACACAGAAGTCTTGCACAAGTTGCTGCAGCAAGGGACTGCAACTAATGTGGAAGAATAATGATGCAAGCATGTTATACCATGAAATATTTCTTCTCTGATCACATATTTTGGGGTCTATCTATGTTAAAAAAAAAATCAAGGAGTTAGATCCTCCACTGGCTTAAATTGTAGTTCTATCAAAGCAGATGGAATTATGCTCATTTGTGTGAGATGATCACATATTTGAAAAACATATTTTGGCCTAGATGGCTGATAAGACTCTCAGCAGGGCTCTCTAGAGTAAGGGAGTAGAAGGAAGTAATACCTTTTAGAAAGTAATACTCATAATTGAGTAAGAAGTAGGTCCTACCCAGTGAGAAATGTACCCTTTTTTCATATGTACAAGCCATGTTATCTCTAACAAAATAACAACAGCTTGTGATCCAGAAACAGGAGGGACACATATATGAACAATACAAGGGGCTGCTTACTCCAGAATTGTATCCCCTGCACTGTTTCTGGTACCTTTGGCTGCTTGCTTTTCTGAAATAGCACCTCTCTGGTTGTTCAGCTTCTGTGCAGGTTACCCAAGGACTCTTTTTCAAGTACCAGTATACTTGCAGGGATGCAGTTTATCTGAAAGGCAGACTATGCAAACGACCATACAATAAACTTCGGCAGTTCCACATTTTTTCCACTCCAAAGATTGTTCTTCCATTGTCTGACCCTTTGGTGCAAAATGCATCAACAGCCTAGAAGCTGGTATGTAAACTTCACATGCCAAACAGAGGGAATGCTAAGGACATCCATAGCTGAACAGTTTCCATGATGGGAGAAGACTATATTCATGCAAGGGTGGAAAACTTGGTTTACCAACAGTAAGCCATTTGCTGTGGAATAATTCAGTCACTATTGGCATTAGACCAATTACTACTTTACATGGCACAACTGTCCTTTGGGAAGCATAGGCTTCCAGCTTCCATGACCAAATACAGGACTGAAAAGGGCAAGGAATAATAACAAAGGAATTCAAGCCATCTACTACCAGAAAGCAGACCTGACCTCCAACTAAACTCCTGCCATTAAAAAACTGGCTCACAATGAAATGTGCATTTCATTTGTGGAGTCTCATATCTAAGGCTAGCCAGGGATGAGAGCAAAATGGTTTTGCATTTTACCTTATTGACAATAACAGTCTGACAGTTCTTTACAGCAATAGTGAAGGAAAAAAAAAAAGTAGCTACCCATTATGCTGCTTTTCCATCATTTTGAAGCTGTTGGTCAAGATATTGTATTACTTTTTGTCTTTATTTCCAAGTGTTACTGCTTGGCAGGCAAATCTCTTGGACTGCGTTATGTACCAATCCTTCCAGCATCTAGGTTTTCACAGTGATATTAATACTCAAGAATACTGGAACAGATCTAAGATAAATATCCCACTGTCCTCTTCACTGGGTCCTACACATCAGCTACTGTGCTAGTATAAAAAAATGTTAGGTATTCCACAATTAGATGGAGAACAGACAAGGGAGAGCTCACAGTGAAATGCTGGGAGCTTGCATGCTGTATACAAACAGAAAGGAAGATAAATCAAAGCTGTTCTTTAATCCTGACAGTCTGGGCCATGTTCTGTTTGACTCTGCACCAGCAGCCTCCAGGCCCCTTTGCTCCCGCACTCACACAGGCATAAGACATTGCCTGGCCTCCCTGGGCTGCAAAGCAGCTGGGTCAATGCAGTGTTAATTAGGCCAAGATGAACATGTGCAGGCCAAACAGGAGTGGGGTCATTGCTCCATCGGGAGGAGCAGCAGCCAGCTCTGCTGCTCAGTGCTTCCCATGACCCAGGTGCCTCGACTTTGACACTCATCACATTCCCCCTCTGCTGCTCCCAAAGGACTTAAAGGTGTTCCCTCAAATGCTATAATTTAGCCCTTCCAGGCATCAGTCCTGTTCACCCATGCAAGGACAACAAAGTATTTAAAGCTGAAACAGCCAAAGAATATATTCAAGAATCTATGATAAAAGCTACAATTTTATGCACCATGGAGCATCCATCAAGGAAATGCACAGAGCTAGTCCCACAAAATAATTACATGTGCAGAGTCCATTGTAAACACAGCTTTTATGTGCATCAGCACAGCTGGGGACAGTGTTTAAAAATATAATTATGTAATGCATTTTATGTAGTCCATGAGCCGTTCACAAGGGATACCATCGGTTCAGCAAAATTGCATGCAGCAGTTCTCTATCTATTGGCCTGAGCAAAGAAACATTTTTCAAGAGCATTATTTTTTTCCTGCCATGAAATAGATTTGTTTCCAATGCCTACGGGGGATTTGTGTCTCTGTCATTGGCCACTTTCTCTCCTACTTTCACCAATGAAGGAGAAAGAAACAGGGAGTTATTTTTGGTCTTGCAGCAGACTCCAGCATCTAAATCAGTTTGTTCTGAAACCACTTGGGGTGGTGCTGGTTCTGTTTTAATGGCTTTAGAGAGAAGGAATTTGTGGAGTCTGATAGTTAGCAAAAGGAAACAAAGCAGCTGTTACTGGGTAGAAGGGCAAAGGAAGGTTAAGATGCTGTGTAATGAAGCAGGGCCCAGCCTTTTAGTACTAGATATGCAGCAAATGATGAGTCGTGGCTACGGCAACAGAGAGGAGGCTATTACTAAGCCACATACAGGCTTCAGTGTAGCACAAGCTCTCTTAAAACGCAGAAAGAAAATAGTCTTACAGCTATACTTATTGCTGACTCCCTCCTGGCCCTCCACATTTATTTTATCCTTCTAATGCTTATAGTATATGAGCTGCAGAAAACGTGGAGGAAGCTTTCCTTTCCTTGTTTAATCTGCAGTTGCAGCTGAGTTGAGGTGATGTAACAGTAAAATTTCTAAGACAGTGCTTGTGCAGATATTTATCTGAGACAAAAATAGAGGTTTATAGATACTATTTAATGGTCATTTTAAGGCCACAAAGCTTTCACTACTTTGCAAACAATAGTTTTTGTCTCGGCCAAATCTTACATGGAAAATTACATTTGACCTATCAAAGTCTTTCTAGGAGACCCAGCAGATTGCTTTTTCATTTAAAGAGACCATTAAAGAAAGCTGTACTTAGTTTCATAATATAAGACCCACAGGTAGGATTAGTGAGATAGCTGCTTCAGCTACCCGCTTCAGCTACCCAGGAGCTGCTTGGCATAGTAATAGGGCTTGACACTAATTTCTAAATGTGGGTTCTGATTATCTGAAAAAAGATTTCCTTTTTTCTGTTAGATCCTGGGTCATGTGTAGCATATTGAAAAGGAGAGTGGGGACCAAAATCCAGGTACCTGCATTCCTGCTTGCGTGCTAGCATCACTGAGAAATACAGACATAGGTCCTTGCTTTCTCTCTTCCTCCCTGTGAATATTGTATTTCTTTTTGCTTAGTGGAACAGCATTGATCGGAAGATGGAAGATATCACAGCCAGAAGAGTCCATCACCGGTCCGTAGCATGGCAGAGCCTAGCAAAGTGGAAGCTCTGCTCTGGATCTCATCCAGATGATCAGCAATGCTCAACAGAATAGTTGTATGAAAGATGGGCACAGGCATCACCTGCTGCATTTTCAAAGGAAGCAAATACAGCACTGTTTGAAAAATCTCAGAATTGCCATATATTCCACTCCAGAGATACTAAGCTATTTAGAAGCTTCATTCCCCATGGAAATCTCTGTAAAATACGTTTTGTAGATGAAGCTCTTTGTGCTCTCTGTGATAAAGCCTGCATAGATTATCTAGATATAGACTTATATAGTGCATGCCACCTCAGATTTACAGGGAAAGCTAAGACAGCTACCAATGCATTGCCTCCACTGCACAGCCTACTGTCATACATGTATGCTGGTGACCATATTTCATGTCACATTACACAGTGAAGATGGGGTTCTGCATTAGCACTTTATGTAAATATATTCTATACACACACATATATATAGTGCATAGATACTGAGCAGCATCTTTACATATTACTAGGAAAGATTGGTTTTGGGGCGGTCTAAGCAGTTAAATGGTTTCTGTAATTAAACTTGAGGAAAAGCAAACTTTTGCATTTTTTTAAATCATTCAACATGTGATTTTTAAGGTTGCACTAAGCAGAATTTTTTGAGAGACATTTTACAACTCAAATGATTACTGCTTTGCAACACAAGGTGTATGGTGTAGTCAGTCAAAATGAAACTATTACCTCCTACCATGCAGAAATATAGAAGGTATAAATAAACAGTATTTTAAAATTAGCTTGCTAAGCAGAATTGGTCAGTGATATATAAGAAATATATATATATATCAGAGATATATAAGAAATAATTCAATATATGGTATCATTATCAAATGTGGGAGTTTTGTGGTTTTTTTTTTCTGGTAAGATGAAACATTTTATATTGCCATGGGAATTTGTAATTGTCAACTTGAATGTGCTTGATACTTTTGAACAAGCCATATTTAACACAATGCCTGCACCCAGTGAGCTGTTTTTTCAAAACCATACTGTTGAGCAAATACCCTCATGAGGTTTTATGTCTGTGGCTTGTTTATGCAGAAGAGAATACCTTTTTAAGTCTAGTTCAGGATGTGTGATACCAACAGGCGAAGACCAAATTCTTCTTTATATGTCTTATTTAATTCAACTGCAATGGTATAAAAGTATAAAATGAGTTGAAAAATTTACAGGTTTGGATCCTAACATGCTATATTTACTACCTTTCAAAAGAATCATGTTAAGTAGAGTACTGTCAGCAGATGAGACATGGGGAAGAAGGAATGGACAGGCAATGTGACTTCCTCAGGATCACATAACAGATTCATAGAGGAATTCACAGCAGAGCCTCTGACTTGTGTTCTAGACATTGGTAACCACTTCTCAGGTCCAAACTGCTTGCAGTATGCCCTTCTGTAGAAATATCACAACACTGCACTACCACAGGAGCAGCAGAGAACATGTTCATTGAACATTTGTTAAACAGATCTGGTTTAAGGTTCTTAACACAAAAGTTACTTTAAAAGGTATGCTCTAGCCAAGTGCATTCAGCACAACTTTATGGCTTAATGCTGATAAACTGATTAAGAAAACCACTTTCAAATAGAATCTATTTTATATGACCAGAGGGAACCTTCAAAACACAAAATTAAGTAATTTGTCAGTACCTTCTGGGTGAAGCCTGGTTGTGAATTCAGAAGCAGAAATGTGCAATGTAGCATGTCCTGTTCTAGAAAGAGGAACAGTGCCATTCTGCCTTTACCAGAGAACAGAGGATCCCAGCACTGACATTAGCTGACATGGAAAAAAATGAGTTAAAAGCCTAAGGAATCCTTCAGACTGCACGTGCAGATATTTCTGAGTAGCCACAAAGAGGTTAGTGCTACGCATATTTATTGGTTAGCAAATTACCTAAGTGTAACTAAAACTCTGTTTCCTTGAAGCCAATCAATCATTCCTAAAATATGGTACATATGTGAAACTGTTACCTCTTCCAAAACAGACAACTGCCTTGGCACAGTAGAGTAAGTAATACTGCAGGGTAAACAGTGGGATTTGGTCACAGGTTCGAAGGAGTGTCATAAGGAGAACCATCAACCCCTGCCCTTAAATTCCTTCAGTGCTCTTCCTTTAATCTGTCATACTAATGTTATTTATACAGTGTTTATTAAAAGTGGTTTCTAATTTCAGGTGCCTCACTTAAGTCACCCAACTCCTAGAGGTCTGCACACCAAACTGAAATAATGTAAGCAATGGACAATACATACCTAATCCCATCTCCTTCCCTATGATCGCAGCAATACATTCCCACTTTTCCAAACACCACTGCTCAGCACACATGGCTACTCAAGCTCTACTTCCTTAAAAAGGGAGTTGGGGAAGCATTGGCTATTTGGGCAACTTGCATGCAAAATGTTTTATAAGAAGATACCAGCAGATGGATTTCATGAAGGAAAAACATTGAACAAAATGCCATAGCCAGTCCAAATAGTCACAGCGAGTAAAAAATGTGAAACTGAAACCCAACTTGTAAGTACATCTTGGCAGCATGCAATTGCAGGTAATAATTGTCTTCACAGTCCAAATTCTCATGTACTTCCCTGCCCATGAAACAAAGTTAAGAACATGATCATCTTGACTGGCAGAGAGAGTAGGTGGATGGCAGCTTTGAACTACTTGGAAACTACAAAAGAGATTCAGCCTTTGGAATGGTAGGTGCTGGTCAGCCTCTTCCGTGATGACCCTCCAAAGCACTTGGTCATCAGGTTATTTCCTATTACTCACTATGCACAACAAGAGGAGAAGTGGTGGTATGTCCTCTTCTCATCAAGTACGACAAAACAACTGTTTTAAGGAGGAGAAGGTGATAGCCAACTTCTACCTGCAGCATTACCCAAGAACACTGTGAATGTTTCTTTCGCCCATGGAAAAGGCAGGTGGATGTGGGGAAAGGTCCACAGAAGTTTCTACCCTCCATCACATCCTCAGTTTTCTAGATGGCTGTTAGCTTAGACCTAGGCCCAGTTTAGAGCATCCACTCATCTGGCACATGCAAGTGAGAAACTGGTCTGTTATAGATTTAGAGAGTTTAAGGCAAGAATGGACCATTACAATCACCCTTTCTAATCTCTGATGTATCACTGCCCTTTTAATTTCAACTCAGTAACCCCATATAGAACCAAATAACCATCTAGTTAAGTAACTATCTGGCTAAAATGTGTCTTATGAAAAGTTATTCAGTTTTGTCTTAAAGAAGAGGATATGAACAATCACTCCTTAGGAGGTTTTTCTTAGCAATATACCACCCTTTCAAAGTATAAGCCAAGTTTCTAGTTTGAGCTTGTTTAGCCTTAGGTTCTAGATGGCTGAGACATACTTCACTAGTCTCCACACATTCTCTTGAGCCATTCAATCATTTTTTGGTGATCAGTACAGTCTTACCATGAGGGTACTTCATACTAAGCCAATCAACTCTTAACCTTCTTCCTGATAAAGCCAAATAGGCTCTCCACTAAGACTTACGGCTAAAGATTCCAGGGCTCAAATCTGTTTGTGGCTTTCTGTACAATCTTTAATCAATACCCAGGCAACCAACATGTCTGTCATCACATGTCAAAAAAAAAAAAAAAGATAGAGACAGAAAAGGCACATAGGAGGAAAATGAGTGCGGACCCTGAAACAGCAAGTCTACAACATTACAAAAGACAGTGTTCAGGTGCAGACTTCATCTGTTTTACTTTGTTTCCTTAAGTTCAAACCTTACCTTTAGATCTCCTAGACACATAGGAACAAAAAATTTGGGAAGCCATTGTATTTCCATGGCTGAAGAAAAATTTTGGACCCCCTGCATTATACACAGAACTGCTTAGCCACTGGGCAGGATGGTGTTCAGACAAAGGCTGCAATTACTGACAACTATAGCCAGGAGAGCATGGACCTGTGGGGCTGGCCAGAGGGGTGCTCACAGTGGTGCTCTGCATCCTGCTACCAAGTGCAAACCCAGACTGCTTCCACTCAGCCCTTCTGTAGGTCATTTGTTTTGACCTGGAACAGAGTAGTGATACTTGAGCTCCAGGCCCTGGGTATTCAAGGACTGAGTTCATATTTGCTAAGCTGTTAATTACTGTGTAGGTCTTAGTTTAATACCAATGACACAGCAGGAAGTATCGCAAAGTCTCTACTTTGCCATTCTCCACTAGTACCAAGGGGACTGTATACGACTTTTTACTTCACATTATGTCATCCTTAAAAATTATTAGACCACAGTTTCAAAAAGGAGCCATCCTTGGAATGGCATATACTAAAAAGAAAGGCAATTTCCAATTACTACAGCGTGTAAAAGCCAGAGATCAGATTCAATTACACTGCACTTTGCAATTTACAATCTGTTGGTGCTCATTCCAGCAGAGGCTTGTTAAATGCTTTCTTGCTGCAGACCTTCAAAATGTGCTTACTTACTGAAAAAGAAGAGGTTCTCAGTTCAAAGCCTCACCATAACTTAAGCCATCAAAACCCAGGCCAGACCCCAGCCTCCACTCAGAAACTCCACTTAGGCAAGGATGGCACATGGCTGGGTTTCGGCCCAGTAAAGGAACTTCATGGGATACTGAGCGACGTTATTGATATGACCAGATTTAAAACGTGAATTCACCAGAATACACAAATAAGCTGCTCAGATTCTGACAGGCATACTGACCTTTTACTTACATGCTTCTAAATCCAGAATTTGAATGTCCTCCAGTTTTCCTCTTTCTGGGAATCAGGCCTTCCTGGCTTCACAGCTTGGTTGCTATTGCTGTGGCACATCAAATCTCCAGAGGTAACAACAGGCATATGGTGAAGGTGCTTGCCCTAATGTTTCCTAATGCACATTCAGGCAGATTGTTAACAGGCATACTCACAACCAAGGCAGGTTGCAAAATCCAGAGGACCACAAAGGCAGTGAGATTCCCAGGCAGGTAGCCTTTACAAGCCTCTTCTCATAAGTACAATGCAAATTATCCCTTACTATAAAAATCAAGCAGCTAAAGCCAATGTTGCTAAAGCCAATAGAATTGTATCAGTTCACACCAGAACAAAATTTGGCGCTCTCTAGTAAACCATGTAACAGTAGTACATAATGAATTGAATGAAGACACAAAGATGGGTTTCCAAAGAATCCATGGCTTGGGCAAAATGCAAAGTGACTTGTGACCTGTTAAAACAAAGCAAAATCAAAATATACCATTAAGGGTGATAGCAAAAATATTTGCAAAAATGGAAAACAGTTACATTTCTAAACTTGTCCCAGAACTGAGTTCAACCCACTCACAGATTTACTCCTTCCCCCTTTTCTGCACATCTACTTGTAAGGACCTTGTCAAACATCAGAGAACATGAAACTGAAGCAGAGGAGGAGAACACCAACAGAAATAACAGCACACATCTCCCTCAGTATTTAAAGAGGAGACTTAATTTTCCAACAAGAAAATTGCCAGAAACAGTGAACCGATCCTCTAACAAGGCAGATCAAAACGATCTAAAATTTGTTTAGGGGACTAGGGGACTAGTTTAGGGGACTAGATACCAACAAGATTAATTTCCATTAACATGCCTATTAACAATGGCATAGCGCGAAATTAGCACACTCCTGAATGGGCCACTGACCTTACACTGTAATTATTTAACCTATGGTGTAATGGTGCAGTGCACCATGAAAAAAATACAGTTCAAAGTGGGCAGCTGCCATTGCAGATTTAGCTTTCATCCTGGGATGCATTTTTTTTTGTGTTCATTTACATGTCTTTTAAATATTGTGACCCCTTTGCTCTCCTTTCTGCATTTCCTTTTCTAAGTTTGCCTTACCAGGTATTAGTAAGTTCTCATTTTTGTTTTGGTGTTGGGTGTGGTGGAAGCCAAAAGATACTTATCTGCTATTGTTGCCACTAATAATGAACTATATTACCAGTTACATGGGCTAAAGGAGTTTTGTTTAATCAGAGTAATTTCAGAGAAAAGCATGGAGTCAAGCTCAGATTGCATAAATTACTCCAAAGTCACAGGAGGAACCAGGTCATATAGCAGACAGCAATCTAAAACCTAAATTTGAACAGGTGTCAGCTGACCCTCCTGCCATGAAGAACGATCAGAAAAAGCACTGGGGGAGGATGAATGTGAATGCATCCTGAAGGAGTTGAAAGCACGAGAGCCTCAGTTCTCTCAAAAGTCCAATGACTGCAAAAGCACAGAGCAGCCTGGCAGGCTGCTCACTCTTCTTACCTTTCCAGCCCTCAGGGGAGCACA
Organism: Elanus axillaris; assembly: GCA_026212715.1. NCBI lineage: Eukaryota > Metazoa > Chordata > Aves > Accipitriformes > Accipitridae > Elanus > Elanus axillaris. The sequence goes on along the minus strand of JANZLQ010000057.1, from coordinate 3,120,238 downwards.
GCTGGAACAGCACTTGGGCACCATCCAAGAAGAGGTTTTGTCCCTAAACAGTGGGGCTAGGCAGGTTCCAAGGAAGGGGTGAAGTTGACTTTGGCAGCCTTGAGGAAAATCCAAAGGCAGTTTTTGAGGTGAAATGAGGGGAAAGCTAGGAGACAGGCAAACTTGGAAATGCAGCAGGTGCAATATCCATCAAAATGGAAGTCACATACAGATTAAATATGAAGTAAGACATAGCTTCTGAGCTACAAGTATCATCGGGAAAAGGAGCTAGGCAATTCAGTACAAAGGGAGCTTCAAGGCTATGTGTTTCAAGCTAAACAAACCAAATGTTAGCAGAAGACACTGACATAAAGTTGGCTTTTATAAGGAAGAATTTTCCCTTCATCCTCCCAGCAATGCAGCAAGCCAAGCTGAAAGGCAATGATCAAAGGTCAGTCACTGCTCCTGAATCTCACTAGTTATCAGGATCTCTGCTGGAAACAAATGCTTTCACACTACAGTCGAGCACTTTTATAAGGGCAGCTGAAAGCTACATTTCAATTAATGCAGAGGTAATACAATTCAGATTCTGGGCAGCATCAGTATGTGGGATATTTCAAGTGGCAGTGAGTCAATACTCTATTACTAGCAGCTCAGCAGGCAAAGCACCCACTGGGAACAGGGACACAGCTACACTCGCCCCTCCCAGAGGGGGCCAGGGTGGGGAAACATCCACTTCTGCTGCTTGCCCCGTGCTAGGTTTTGGGGTAAGCTGAGAGCTTTGGTTTCCAGGATGACCAGCTCATCACCACTGTCAGAGCCCTACATTTACTGTAATAATGTGTTTCAAAACCTGCTGCAGAAAAAAACAAAGCTTCTGTAGGTGAAAAGGCTGCTACTGTGAATTTTGAAAACCAGCTTTTATCTGCACTACTCAAGTGTCCCCCCTGTTGGTCTTAGAGGCCTGCCTACCTACATTCCCCAGAAAGTTAGCATCTTGTCATTTCTGTTGGAAAGTACTATTTATATCACTTACAAGGGATCACGCAACTGGGATCACAGAGATAATTATTTGTACTTAGGGAGGGAAACACGCAGCATTTCATGTTTCCTGTACCAAGGACCCTTTGTTTTTTCTCAGTTTGGGTCTTGGCTACAAACTCCATTCCACTTTTTCACCTTGAGCTATTGGGAAGTAGCTTCTGGACTAGACAGGAAGAAACCGAAATATTTGAGTATTGGTGTGGGGTTGTGTATCAGCAGTGTCCTTGGCCTATTGATGGCAGATAACTCCCATGCCTACCTGGAATTTTCTGCCTCTCTCAGAATTGATCCTGGTATGAACAAGGACCTTCTTCATTGCCTATAACTTTTATACAACTATAAAAGTTACCCAAGGAAAAATTTAGAAAAATCCTTAAAGATCTGTCTGAAAGACATCATACTGGTTAACAGAAAGGCAGTGAAGTGGGATTTTTTGCTCATGAGACTGTGCCTGGCAACTCCATCCTGCTATGTCACATGCATACACCACAGTGCTGGGTAGAAAATGAAATGGCAAAATCATGCGTCTAATACAGGTGGGCTAAAATGAAGCTGAAGAGGAAATAAAAGATGATATATCCACAAACACTGATTAAGTTGTGGTTGTTAATGAAAAACAAAACTTTTTTCTTCATGGACCTAAAAAGTAGGTGGGACTGAACATTACCCAAACTTAATATGCATCAAACAGAAATAAAGCTGTATTTGTTTACTGAATGAAATTTGCTTGGGAAATGGTTGGCACAAAGTCTAAGCAGAAATTAAGACCCTCTTCAATCCATAGAATAGGAATTAAAGCAATAGACTTCTCTTTTCACCAGGGCTCATTTCATCCTTCAATAGGCAGAGAAAGGAATGGAAGAGAGGAAACCAATGCAACAGCTTCACAAAAAAAATAATGTAACTCAAGTTGGAAAATAGCAGCTCAGCATGATTTGTGGGTTTTCTTCCCCCTTTTAAATTATTGTAGCATTTATTCCTCCACAGTGTATTCAAGTTCCTTGTATGTTCGTCACTTCAGAAAGGAATTCGAGTGGAGTGGGAGTGCATAGCCAAGTATGATTTGGATTACCTACAGCTTTCTCAAAAAATGCAGATTTATCTCTGTATCAGCTGATTTTGCAGATGCACCAACTAAGTAGGTAACACAAGAAAAGCAGTAGTCCCATTGTTTTCTTCTTAGCAATTACCTCTTCAATTAAAGTTCAGAGCAATTTTTTTTCAAGTCTTTGTCATATTGTTGAAACACATTCAAACACAAAACTGCTTGTTGTGCAGCAATTAATCCTTATGTCACACAGTGTCTAAAACCCTAGTGACAGAGATCTCTGTGTAGGACACTTCCATGCTTGTATAGAGCTTCCTGACTTCACTGTGCCTCTGGAAAGATGTGGAGCTCACTGCACTGAGAGCCCACATCAGCAAAAATCATCAATAAAACTTTGCATGTTACCAATAAAAAACAACCAATGTCTATGTACCTTCATTGCCAAAGTAGTGCCAATGTGGAAAAACTGAAGTGAAGAGAGCAAAGTTTGCTTTCCTGCTCTATATCAGAGCAAGGAAAACTGGCTTTCACATGCTGCTTTTCTCCTAGGTCCGCCTATTCCAGCTGACCTTTGAGCAGGGCACAGATCACAGTATAGAAAGCAGCACTGTAGTTCAACTTCCTTGAATCACCTGGTTTCCATGTGAAGTTTAACCTCTTTATCAACAGCTCTCACTGTCACACTCGAAAAAGGGGCCTTGAAATCCACAGGCTCTAACTTAATCAGTGCTGCATCTCCCACAGAGCACTTAGTACTGAAACAAGGATAACTGCGTTTCTTTGGAAGTTTGTCACATTTTATTGTACAGATCAAAAAAAATTAAGCCATCATATGTACCAAATTCACCATAAGTCTTCTCTAGTTGTTCTGTATGCTATATTCATTTTGTGCACAAAGATGAAAACCCCAGCCAGAGTCAGGTCTTGCTGAAAGCTCTGACTCATTCTCCTATTTCTCTTTGCTCTAGGATAGGCCCTTTTTTCCTAACCTTTATATTCTTTCTCTGTAAGAAAGACTAAAGAAAAATTTTTCCCCCCATTTACTGATGCTAGTGAGAGTAATGGCTTTTATTCACAGCATCACCACCATTCTCCTCCAGGTTTTCCCTGAAACTGCCTACTTCATCTCATCAGTAGTCAGTTGAAACATTTCTAGATTCCAACAGGCACTGAAATAAGACCTTACAAAACCCAATTTGTGCAGTTTACTAAAATCTACTTTATACTAGGTGATTTTTTTTTCAGAAAAGATTTTAATACTTGGGTCTATTACATACGTTACAGAATAACACATAGGCCCACAGTTGCCAAAGTGAAAATAAATGGAGACATTCATTGAAATCATACCTGCAGCTCACTCAAGAGCTCTGTATCTTCCAGTCTTCTACATGATTTTCTGAGGAAACAGCATACAGAGAAGATGAATTAACTGGGAAGAACTCTTTTCTAAAATTATTTGCCCGATTTCCGTGTAAGCTATCAGCAAATCTTGGAAATTACCATGGAGATTTCCAGTCACAGAAGCACTGTTGCCAGCTCTCTATTTCCATGCCACAGAGATAACAAAGACCCAATGAACAATCCTCCCCTGCTTCCATGCTGCTTTTAGGCACCTTTTCTGCTAATTCTACATGGTGAGTTTTTTAAACAATAAGAAAATTCCACCTGGCATGGCACACTGTCCCTCTCCCTCTCTCCACTTCTGAAGAACTGTAAGATCTGTAATTCACCATTGCTACATGCACAGAGCAAAGGGGCTGCAGACTGGCTCCAGAAAAAAACCTAGACATACAAGTCTACTACTTTGAGACATAAGGCCAACTCCACCAGTTCTGCACTGCTACTTCAGCACACAGTTCTTGGTGCAGAGAGAGTCACGAAGGCTTGAAGAGAGACCCTGGAAAGCTGCATTTCTGCCAGTCCTCCCGAGGTTCACTGGAGCAGGATCATAAATTTAGGTCACTATTTATTTCCACATTAACTCCACTGACTAGGAGTGGGCCAGGTACAAGCACTAAAACAAGAACAAACCTGGCCTTTAATCCAAACCTTGAGACTTGCCACAAGCATGAAAATGTAATAGTAAATATCTTCTTTAAAAAGGTTCCATTTCCTTCAAATATATGGATGCACTTATCTCCAGGGTTGCAGCTACCAGCCAAAATCTATTCATCTCTGGAGATGAATAGTTAGTGAGATTATGAGATCATATCCTCTGAAATGAATTCCCTGGTAATCAGTTTGTCCAGCTTCGATTCATGAATTCTGCACAAAATGTTTTAGGGAACACAGTGCATCTCAGCTAAAGATGTAATAAACAAGATTATTTTATGAACACAGAAATTAGAGAAGGTCAATAAACAAACCCTATTTTAATGAGATCTTTGCATTTCCCCCCAAGATAACCAGGGCAGCAAGTGAATTTGATTTTATGAAAACTCCAGCTCCACATACTCTGCTGCTGTTAATCAGTGCTCTTAATTGCTCTGGGTCAAGCCTGTTCGCATCAGCTGAGGATGAGGCCTCCCCTGGATTTGATTCACCATTGGGTATCAAAGATAACTATGCTAAAATAAGCAATAGTAATAGTAATGCTAAACAGAAATAAGGTGTAGGAGAACATGGGCCTCTAGAAGAAGTGCAGAATGCATCTTAGGCAGTCAGGTTTTGTGGTCCTAATTAAATCATCCACCAGTAAATGGGTGAATGGTCATTTTTTTGGCTGAGCAATAAGCAGGAGAGCTTAACAGTCTGTTAAAACATTTTATCCCCTGCATGGCCATTTTCAGCCTATCTGTGGCCTGCCTTTTGAGGTATCACCATATTAAAAATGTTCTTCCCTGAAGGTATTTCCACACTGCAGCAGATGTCACTAACTTGGCACTATTTGAAGGGTCTATTAAAAGTAATGCAATTAATTAATTGGGTTGTCAACACAGCACAGTTTGAGACATTTTAAATGGTTTATTATTGATAGCTGAGTCCTGGAAAGTGGTGAGCACCTTCACACTCAATTGTGGACACTGAGACAAGGGCCAGTGCAGGCTCCCCAGTCACTCAGCATCCTCAGGTCTCCTCCTGATGCTACTGCTCTGTGTGGCACCCAGCACAGGGTGCAGTGCCACCACTTCTAGGAGATCTCACCCAGCAACAGGCACTATTATGGCCAGCCCTGGTTGTTGAGAGTACTAAATCCTGCATTAGTTGATGATTTGAGAAAGTAATATTCACCACAGCCTGGGGAGGACCTGCACCAGAGCGGAGGAGCATGACAAGAAGGGAGCAGCAGAGAGGAACTGCTAGATACTGACTGTAAATCTGCTCTGAAGAGAGGAGTCGGGAGTGAAGAAGTAAAGGTGAGCCTGGGAAAGAGGGAAGGAAAGGTGTTTTCTCTAAGCGTTCTAGTGTTTTGTCTTTTTGCTTTCTAATACCCAAATCAGTAATTAAATACATATATAGTAATTGGCAATATATTAAGTTAATTTTCCTCAAGTCTAGCCTGTTTTGCCTGTGATGGTAACTGGAAGTGATCACCCTGTCTTCATCTCAACACATAAGCTTTCTCATTGCTGTTCTTCCTATTCTCTTTCCCCTTCCTGTTGAAGGGGGGTGGGGAGGAAGGGGTGAGTGAGCAGCTGGTGGGAGTTTGGCTGCCAGCCATGGCCATCCCAGTGCACTTAGATACCAAACATCTCATATGGACAAATCTTGAATCATGCGTAGGGAACTGGGAACTACAGCACCTATGGAAACCTCAATGAAAGGCAGTGGCTCCTGGTACCCACTGAGCACTGAACTCAGCCAGAGCTAGACTACTGCCTTTGCTAAACTGTCTGGCTACATCTTATTTCTTCATGAGGAAGTGTCTCTTGGGTTCTGCTAAATTTCTGGCAACACATTTGGCCTCCATCTTGGGACAGAAAATGCAATATAGCAAAGCATCCTTGAAAATTGCTGAGGTCTGCTCTGTGGCAGTCATGACTGCATCTATTGCCAATAAAATGAAAAGGAACAAATTCTGAGAGATGAAAAAAATATCTATAGGCATACAGAGGATAAGAGAAGTAAGAGCAATCTACTGCCTGGGTTTCTAAAGCACAAACCTTTGGTTGGTTTCAGTTGCTGGTATTGCTGCTGTTTGTTTCATTTTAGAGATACCACCAGCAAACAAAAAGGAAGCATCAGATACAGGGTTGATTCAAATTGTCTCAGATGAGAGCCAGGTCATGCAAACTAAGATCTCCCTAGACACTGTAAACAGAGTAAGAATATATTTAAATTTGAAATACAAAGAGGGGGACATCTCCAGGCATTTCTCAGCATCCTCTGTGTTATGCAAGACAGAGTCATTGGCACATTAATGACAGTCTTGTATAGTATTAAACTGGAACTTTTCTCAAGTGCTACCAAGGGCCAAGAAATATTACAAGGGAAGTAATAAGTGTGGTTAAAGGAGAAAGAAAATACAACATAAGCAGATTTAGGACCTCACCTGAAGTCTATTGAATTCAGGGTAGAAAGCCCTTGACTCAGTGATGCTTTAGATCTTTCTTGAGTGAGAAGAATTCAAACTAGCATTTTCTCTGTAGGAAACAAACCTGCAGATACTCTTTTAAGACCAGAGACAAATCTGAAAAGCAACAATAACAAAAGTGAACTAGAAGTGAAAGCAGAGAGCTAGCTAGGTATGACTATGTCACACAGTTTGTCAGTTACACAAGCTAATATATTTTGGGCTGCAAACACATACATACATGATGTGGTGCTGTGTCAAGGGACCCAGGCTGGCTCTGAAAGAGGTGGTTGTGTTACCAAAACCTCTATAGCTGTGTCTTCTTGGCACCCCATTCAATCTCAGAGGAGTAAGATTTTTTACCTCAGTAGCAGGCAGCATCAGAGCAGCATGAAAGAGTGGCCAGCAGAACTGCATTCTCACAAAACCCAGGCTGACTAATTTTCAGCTATAATGCAGGTCATAAATCCATGGAATTTCTCAGCTGCTGAAAGAAGGGCTGTGGGGAAAAAAAACCAGCACCCAGGAGTCATCTATACAGACCATCATGGCTAGCTGCACTTACTTGCAGAGCTGAAGTGTTCCTTGTAGCTGCTAGAAGATCTGCCACACACTGCTGGCCACGGTAGCATTCCCAATGAGGTGTACGGCCTTTTCCTATTCCAAAGGAGAGTGTTCTTGATCCCAAAGTAGAGACTGTGGATGAACAGGCTAAACTTATCTCTGTTAGAACTCTGTGAAATTACATGAGAAGTTCACCATTTGAGTGTCATTCTGTTCTGCACTAATTTATTTTTTTTCCCCTCTTACTGTGAGCTGAAAGAAATGGATTAACTAGAATTCAGTTGACCTTCTGTTGTTTGAGACCAAGTCTTACTTGTTATGCTCATACAAGGTGGCACAGAACTAAGCAGACATCTAACCTAGACAGGCAGGCTTTTACATTATGTAAAGCATAAGCAGATTTCAAAGTAAAGCTACTATTAACCTCTGCCTCATTTCTTCTAAAAGAATTTTTTAAGAATTTGAAAGCAGGGCAAAGCGAAAGCTGAATTTCAGAGTAAGGCCTAGTAAGCAAAGGCCAGTGAGATAATACACAACTCAAGCATACTGCAATGCTTCCCTTCACCTGCCTTTCCATTTAGGTTGAATCTCTTGCCATCAGGTGGCCCCTCTTGCTCTACATACTGCACACGTTGAAACAATGAAACCTTGATCCCCAGCATATCTATGTATTTATGTAATAGTAATAATCATAACTATTCTGAGATAGCAGAGGGTGTTACTCCAGGGAAGATAAGCTCATGGTGTAGGTCTTAAGAATTTACTACTTAGTTTGGGAAACATCCATTGAATACAAAGAAGCTATTGTACTGCTACTTTCTTCTTGCTTAATCATGTGCTAGAAGCTTCTTATTAAGGATATTCAAGTGACCTGTGTGACAAATTACTGCCTCAATGCTTTTCCTTATGGGCACTGCTATAATCATGCCATCACAAATCCAGCTGTTAACACTACAGTCTGATCTCTGTAGGGACATTTCAGCTCCCTGCCAGGAGCAGACCAGAGAATGAACTAGGACACGCAGTTTACTAAGAAGCAATTTTAGTACCCAAACAATGACACAGCCAGATACAGAGCCCAGATTCCTCTCAATCAGCACCCAACAGGAGGAAGCAAGTAACAACTCCTGCTTTTCCCTTCCTATTTCATCACCTACCACTCTGAAGAGGGCTGACTATGGATCTCAGACACTGGAAACTAGAAGACCGATCAGGTAATGTAGTAGTACTTTTATAACAATAGGATTATTTCCTCTAGGTTACTATTCTAAGCATATATAATGAAGCTAACACCATCATATTATCTGGTCCTCCACAGTTGGGTGCACTACTGTTGTAAAATTCTTTTCCCTGTGTTTGGATCAATCCTGTCATTTTTGAACCTTCTTTGAGTCTTTCCTCAAATTTCCATATCAGTGTCAGCTGATCAAAACTCAAAACTTCATAATATGGGAAAGTCCAATGATGATGGAGTCCCAAAACCCTACATAAGGATTTTTAACATTTCTAACAGCCCTCCAGTTCAGATTCATCTACAGGTAGGCACATTAAAGCAGCCATCCATTAAAGTCTGACCAAGGTTAAAATAGACAGGCTGTGCAGCTTCAATATGAATATTTGTTTCTGTGTTTTCTCTTAACCCCTGCAATCTAACTCCTCCACTGAAATACGTAGGGTGCTAACCTCACATCTGCATAAGATACTGACCAACCTCAAGCAGTATCGACTTCAAAATAGACTTCCCATCCTCTCTGCAAGAAGTCAAAACATTCAAATTTGCTTTATAATTACAAATACAAAAAAAAGGACAAAATAAAATATTGAAATAGCCTTTCAAAGTGCTTTGTACCAACTTATATTGTATGCAACATCTAAAATTATAATTGGAATGAGAGGCTTTTGGCTTGTCAAATTAAAAAAAATAAAATTCAAAAGCTTTCCTTGAAATTTTAAACAGTGTGTCTGCATATGTGAAATGCTTCCATTTTACTTAATCAGCAATTTCAAACATCAAACCTGTTTGAAAATTTTCAACTGTTTTGCTTTAGTAATTTTGCTCATGTCCTCTGAACAGCACATTATTTTCATGATTTTCTGTTAAAGAAGCAGCACGTAATCAAACATAAGCGAAGTACCATTGCAGCAGGACTTGATAGGAGAGGAGTTACCTCACTGGTACCATGCAGCATATGCAGGGCACTGAATTAGGTAAGAAGAATGTGGTTTAGCTTCCCCCCTCCAGTTTCAGTGATTCTGGTCTCCTCTAAAAAGACATGAACAGAGCCAGTGCAAGTATTCACACCAAAAATCTATATCGACAATATAGCAAGTTCAAATTTAAATGCAAAACTTCCCTTTAATCAGCTATGCTTTTTGTCTTGTAGTGCTCGTACATTTTACATGACAAATCATTCAGTTTTCTCATGCCCACAAACAGCCTTTTGACACCCATATGCCCCAGCAGCTGGGCTAAGAACAGAGGTTCATTTCAAGCTGCATTCTTCACATTTCATGGTGAAACTGTGATAATATACCACACAATACCTATTTAACGATTTTTTACTGCTCAGGTCTGGTTTACATCTTTTGCTGTTCCTTCAGGTGTAAGTACTGAAATTTGGACTTAAATATATTTTCAATAAATGTTTATCTGTCCACATGGTTATATTTTTGGGGAACAATCATTAACTAACTTCCTATGTTACAATCACCTCTGATTTTTTTGTGTGGTCAATTGTGAAACCAGTTTCTAAAAGGAATTTTGGAGGGATATTTAGCTTTGAAAGCATAGACAGCCTGGAGAGGTATGTGTTTTCCACCTGGTACCTAATGGATATTTCCTGTATCAGAGCATTCTGGGCACAACTCTCAGAAGCAGGCAGACATTCAAGTATTCCCTGATGCCCTGCAGCACAACAGCATGGCACAAAGGGGTCATCTGATCATAGAGCTGCAATAATGCAATGCTAGAATTACAAAGTGCTACAACATGACAAGCTGCAGACATTACCAAAGCAAAAAGACTTTAATAACTCATTTCCCCAGACTCCCCTCCTGCTGCTTATCCTGCAAGACAGTTGTCTGCCCAAAATGAGACTTCACCTGGCGTGGACGTAATCTGAGTAATAGGGAAAGAGGAGCACCAGAACAAGATACAAGGGGATCTTTGGAAGCTGCAGCTCACCTCTATTATTTCTTGCATTTTCCATCCTTGAATAGCTCTGAACAACCATGCCGTGAGTAGCCTTTGTCCTTTACAGATGGTACTGGTCTGGCCTCAGAGACAAGTCACTTTGTGAATTGCTCTGCTATGTGAGTTCTGATTTCAACCTATGCTTTACAAGCACATAGGCAAACAAAGGAAGAAAAAAAGAAAAAAAGAAGCCAGACTATCTAGTAATGTCTTAGTTTAAAAAATATGAGTGACTGCAAGAGCTAGGAACTTCTACAGCCAGCCACATTCCTAGCATCCCTATGCACAATTTGCGTAATTCATAGTATTTTTTATCTATCTTTCAGTAAGTCCATCTGTACATATGCTATAGTTACCAGAGAAAAGTTAAAAATACATCCTGGGTGTAGCAATAAATAAGGCAGATCCTCACAGTAAGCTAGGAAATGAATAAATCCCCCACTCTCCTGAACAATTTTTCACAATGACAACTCCCTCCTTCCCACACATACACTGTCACACACCTGGAGAAGCCAGAGGTGAGGGGAACAGCTGAGCTTTGCAATGTTGTCTGGAACCTCATCAGACCCAGGCTACTTGCAATTAAAGGAGGAAGCAAGTTCAAAGCTTCTGCTGTTCTCATCTGTGAGCTGGCATTATGCTCACAGATGACTGCACTCACCACCGAGATACAAGTCCACTGAGCCAGAGAAGAGGGTGTGCGAGCATGTCTCCCTTCACGAAATAAAACCAGGATAGGATGGAAATCCCAAACCTACTGAGTTGGCTTGCAGTACTGGCACACTAACTTGAACTGACAGGAGGCAATGGCAACCAAACCCAAGTGAACTGCAGTGGCTCCCAATCACTGCCAGAAGATGCTGAGGGTGAGCAAAGACTAAAGAGAAGAGATGCACAGAGGGGAGGTAATCCAGGCACTGTTGACATCATCATGCTGTATGGAACTGAAAGGTTTCCAGCTGAAGCTGCTTTGCAGCATTGGCTTTTTCCTTCCCTAAATACATGCACTTTTACAGTCTCTGGTCTTTAGACCCTACATGTTGTACTGGGAAATTAACAGTCTTCCAGGAAAAGATTAAGATATTTCAGCAATTAGCAGGAAAACCTGCTTGAGGATGAGCTGTACAGTTTGTCACATCATTTCCCTTCTACCAGCTGTTAGAGGATTCTGAACTGAGATAAAAATTGCCTAGCTTCTGCTATCGGCTTGGGCCTGGATTCTTTGCAGCATACATCAAATCTAGAGAATCATTTCACTGACTAGAAATAGACCTACAAGCATAGACTTTGCATTTGCTGGGCCGAGTACAGTAACAACAATTGTGGCAGCTCCCCTCTACAAGCTTTATCCGGCCCTTGAATATCATTGTAGCAGGGAAGAGGAGTAGGGAGAAAGCATGTAGTTGCATGCTTGTGATACAAAACAACTTTACACAGAGGTAGGTTCCTACTGCCCTCTGCTGTAACATGTTTATAAAACTTCAGGGAAGGAAGTACCAAGCAAGATAGCCTAATGTGCATGCTAGGCATTACATTCAGACTATATTAAAACTGTGCTAAGTGAAAAAAGAAGGCTAGATTTGATTACCAGCTTTGATTACTTGCTGCTGCTGTTAATTCTTGAAGTGGATACACACTTCTTGTACACACAGAAAACAGACTATAGGCAGCTTCTTGTATTTTTGCATAGGTATTTTGTATTATGTGCCCATAGTTTGCAGTTCCAATGGACAGACCCTCACAGCCTTGACCATACCATCTTTTGGTTTTTCTTCTACTTTAGGACTTAGAGATATTGACCCGGACCGTACCAAATTACCGGCAAGTTTCCCTAACAAAACGCCCCCTCTCCCTGAGGACGACTTCTGCACTGCACAATCACTGCAGCACCAGAAACACACCAAACTTTCGCACAGCAGCATAGCAGTTAGTAGGATATTTTGTTTGGATAGCCTAAGTAGTTTATACATATTTAAAAAGAAAAAAAGTTCTAATTCATCACCTTAAAATAAGGCAGCAATATCACTTAGGTTATAGATAAGGAAAGATGCTGGTCACTGTGTAATACTGATCTCTGTTTTCAAGTTGATCCCTACATAGAGAATTCCTATCAGCTTTTTTCAGTAGTTCATGTTTCTTTAAAGCTTTCTAACTTATGGAGACTTTCACAGAGCTACAGGCTTATACAGCAAAACTTGAATAACGTTTTCTTTCATTCATTTTCTTCTGTGTTCTCCCCCGCCCCAAATAAAACAGATAGCACAATGATTGGAGCAGTACATAACATGGCAATTTTAGCTTGGCGACATGCATTTGTGAAAGATTGCATATGTAAGTCACACATAAGTCACCCATAAAGAGGCTACACGTAAATATATCACTCTAGCAGATTTGAAACCCTCTTCTGTGAACAGCTTAGGACACCAGCATTTGCTCTTGCTTATAATTTCATTTATAAAGTGTTTTGGGTTTGTATGGCAGGGTTTTGGTAGCAGGGGAGGGGACTACAGTGGTGGCTCCTGTGAGAAGCTGCTAGAAGCTTCCCTGGCTCCAAGTCAGACCTGCCACTGGCCAAGGCTGATGCAATCAGCGGTGGTGGTAGCGCCTCTGGGATAACAGATTTAAGAAGGGAAACCTGCAGCAGAATGGGGAGCGGAATGTGAGAGAAACACCAATGCAGATACTGAGGTCAGTGAAGGAGGGGGAGGAGGTGTGGTGGAGGAGGTGATGCCCCTGCAGCCCATGGTGAGATGGCAGGCTGTCCCCCTGCAGCCCATGGAGGTGAGTGGAGGAGCAGATGCCCACCTGCAGCCTGTGGAGGAGCCAATGCCAGGGCAGGTGGATGCCACTGAAGATGGCTGTGACTCCCTGGGAAAACCCAGGCTTGGAGCAGTCTGTGACTGAAGGGCTGCAGCCTGTGGGAAGGACCTATGCTGGAGAAGTTTGTGGATAACTGTCTCCTGTGGGAGAGACCCCACACTGGAGCAGGGGAAGAGTGTGATGAGTCCTGCCCCTGAGGAGGAAGGAGCAGCAGAGACAACATGTGGCAAACTGACCCCAACCCCCACTCTCTATCCCCCTGCGCTGCTCAGGGGGAAGAGGTAGAGAAAATCAAGAGTGGAGTTGTGCCTGGGAAGAAGGGTGGGGTGGATAGAAGGTATTTTAAGACTTGGGTTTACTTCTCATTATCCTGTTTTGACTGGTAGTAAATTAAATTGATTTTGTTTTTTCCCCAAGTTGAGTCTGGTATTTGCCCATGACCATAATTGGTGAGTGCTCCCTCCCTGTCCTTGTCTCAACCCATGAACTTTTCTTTATATTTTCTCCTCCCCATCCCACCAATGGGGAAGAGTGAGCAAGTGGTGCTTTATTGCCAGCTGGGCTTAAACCAGGACATAAAGCCTTTTAAATATAGCTCTTTGCAGAGGTATTGAAGGGGGAGTAGAATTCTATGGTCACGGCTGCAACACACAGACACTGCATGGGCAAGGTACCGACCCATCTGCACATATCTGTACCCTCATACAAGGCTAACAAGATTCTTTGCCTTTCTACCACCCTCACTGAACTTTGGATGAAGTTTCCTGTATGAGCTGCTATACCTTCAAAGAAAGGAGGATACAACTACACTCACAAATGGGCCATGGAATTAGCTTTTTCTTTAAAGGCTGCGTTCAACTTTCACGCAAAGGTCAAACAGTAACTAATGAGGCATTTGAGTTATGGGAAATACTGAGAATTGCAGAACAGAGCCTGCAGGCAACTGCACAAACATTTGGGAGATCAGTAACATATAGAATATATTAGAAAGGGCTGGGGACACTTGTCTATAGGACACAAGCATCATAAGCTTTGGAGAATGCATGACTCCTGTTTGATGTTGATTCTTAAACTAGTAGCACACAAGATGGAAGAGCCTACCATACCTCTGTCACAGTGTATACATTACCTTAAGACCAATGGTAAAACTTGGGGATTAAATAGTAGGTAAAAAGCCACATTCTGCTTCCAAGTACAACAAATAATTTTGCTGAGGTCAAAGAATACTGGAAACAAGTCAGTTACTTTTTTTAATAAGAAGAGATGAGTGGAATGTGTGACAAAACACTGCTTTGCTAAACCCTAAGGGACCAGGAAGCTTCTCAAGAAAGGATCAGACAGGTACAGGCTCAAATTACTGACTAGAGAAAGCATGCACAAAAGGGATAAAGATGTGAAATAGTTAAGGAAAGATTAGAGCTGGCATTAATGTACTTTGCTGCCAAGTCAGAGTCCCTGTTTATGATCCTGATCTGGATAAGTGCTTGAACACTTCCAAAGTTCAGTATGCAAATAGTCCTAACGATTGAAAGGGAACTACTTCTGCGCTTAATTTTAAGTACATACTTAGGTGCTCCACTGAAACGGTGTTTAAAAGGATTAAGGACTGCTAATCCCTATAAAAGCTTCCTTCTACCTTATATACCTGAAGAGTATGATTTAATAAAATGATCTGAAAGGCTAATTTTAAAGACTGTTCTACACTACTTTTCAATAGTGCAAAACTACTAAAAGATAATGCAAAACCAAACTGAACCCTAATATAAGCAAGCCCTATTGGCTTTAAAAGCCATACTCAGATTGCAGGACAGTAGTACATGAAACTACAGAATGTTTCTGGTTTCTTTCTGGTTTCACTTTAATCTCTAGTTAATTCTTACATTTGCACAAAGTCTCCTCATTTGCAAGATATATAGACATTACAAGAAAAGAATATGCATACAGCAAAACATTTCAAATCTTAAATTATACACTATTCCTCTTGGCATAGAAATTATTTCATAGAGGTTGAATACCCAAGTGGAAGGAAAGGCCTGTCCTCTCCCTCCCACAAGCTAGTCTGATTGATTAAACAAATTCATCTTAACAACTGATAGCTACTACTGTCAGCAGACTCTGCAAAAGGCAAGTCCGTAAGTGGAAAAGGCTACAATACTTCTTCACCTACAATTATAAAGTCCCAAAATCGTGATGAGTGAAAGGCAGATGAAGCACATCTGCTCTCTACTGGAAGCATCATAGGAAGGGAAAAAAGCAGTATTACATTATTTCATCTTCATCATGAGAAAGTGTCTCCCTGGAACAGCTCAGCAACTTGGAAGGTAGTCAGGTTTCTCTTAAGGCTTCTTCCTCTTCCTTAGACAACAGTCTCACAAGAGAGTAGCCAGTTGCCTGCTTGAGTGAAAATTTAATTTCTTAAAGCTGTGTTGGGGCTAGGCCCACATGGGCATAATCTTCCTCTTCCTCATACACCTTACACAGGGTCCAGCAACTAACAGTCCCTGGGGCTGCGAGCAGCTTATCTTAGATGCTTCCAAGCAACTTTACTGAGCAGAAAAGCAGTCTCTGCCCCCTCACCCGTGTCAGCAGAGGGTTTCAGAACACCATATGCACAATCTCCAAGTGCAATTCCTACTTCCACTAGCTCAGCTCTATTGCATGTCACCTGTCCAAAGCCACTTTCCCTTCAAAGGAGACAATTTCCTCTCATGAGGCAGCTGGCTGCTCTCTTGTAAGGCAGTTCTCTCTCTTCCTTAATGACAGTCTTTAGATAAACCTAGATGAAACTTCAGGTTGCTCAGGTTTCCAGGTCACCTTTTTTTTTTTCTTCCATAAATATAGGATTAGACTTTGGGGCAACTTTCCTAGAATTTATCTTGTACAGCCATTAGATGCAGAACAGGATGACTACAATGAGAGAAGCTGTTGGCAAGAGCTTCATTTAAGTTGCAACTTAAGGGGAATTTATGACTAAGCAGGTCGCATAGGTCACATTATGCACCTTCCTTCTGGACACATTTATTACTCTTGCAGGACTCGGACTACGTCCATATAAGTAAGCTATAGCAGGCCAGAGAATGGGGCCAAACAGTATATTGTAATAGCTGCTGTACTATTTAATTTTTAGCACAAACCTTGACACACTCTTTCACCCATGTCAAAAAGCCATTTACAGACATCTCTGTACCCTTTCCATGCTGCACAAGAAAGATCTTGCAATGCACAAAAAAAGAGGGGACAGAGGACTTCTGTTATCTGGACTTGCTACATCTTGCTACACACATTCTTTTGCAAACACTTGGCAAAATACCTAAGACAACAGAAAGAGGCTGAGGTGAGCACTTGACCTGAAAAGACTTACGTACTAGTGGTATCTATTACAGGAATCAACTAGTAAGGTTAGTTTCTTATTTCATGGTTATGTAGTAAGTGTTAGTTCTTCTCTCAAGTACGCCTTCTCACCAAAATCAATGGGAGGTGAATATATGCAAGAGGACACTGACTTTTTCACTGGTACAGTTACACCTAACCTACTCCTGGTTTGCATCAGTGGAAACCTAGACAGAAAGGTGGTAAGAGTAAAGAGGTAGCTGCAGCCCTGGGGGATACAACAGCACCTGCAGCAGAGAAGCAGCTCAGAAAGGAAGATGCTGTTGCCAGGGCAACAGAAGGGTGCAAAGGTTCTGTGCATTATCTCCTGGGCTCCCAGGGAAGGTTGGGTTTTGCTCTGGCAGAGCCTGGAGGACAGGAGGCACTACCACCATGTGCCCTCCCACAGGGTGGAACTCTTCCTCTGGGAAAGAGGGCTCAGCTGGCACAGGCAGCACAACACACATCTCAGCTGAAGCCAGCCAGACCCTGTTTCTCTTTAGCAGAAGTTCCAGCTGCTTTCAGAAATTCCGATGATAAAAGTACAAGCCAAAACAAAGGAATCCAGATCGTGTCTTTTAGTTTTGTTCCAAATTAGCAACTATAGCCCTTTAAATTGTTGCTTTTTTGCCATCATTCATGAGAAAAACAGTTGTTTGTCATGCTTCAATTAATACATGACCTGACAGGCTTTTTGTTGGGATCCAACAAAAGACAGTCTGCAGATATTAATCATCAGACAAGCTTCAAATGAGACTTTTATATTCACTAAAAGGTTGATTCCATGCAGTAGTAGATAAACCTTGAGCCCAAATACACAGCTTTTGTACAGTGTGAGAAGGAACCCTTGCCCTGCTGTTTTTTTGGCTACTACTTGTTAATGATCCATGCAGGATTCTGGCCAGAAAGCTGACTCACTAGGCAGGCCTGCCTCAAAATATGACCATCACAGCACTGAAAGCTTCACAGTGGGAATGGTTAACACTGAAAATGAACATTTTTCAGTGCTTGGGGCACTTTGTGCAGCATTCATTTTTCTTTAGCTACTTTTTCAAGGCTTTCCATGTCCCTTCAACAGTACACTTGCTGTGGTAGGGATCAAGAGGAGTTCACAACTTATCTTTACTGCCATTCTTTTTCATGGAAGTGAGACAGATTCCTCTTAACTGCAAGACTGCTGTGCCTGGGGCTTCTGAAATGCACTGGACATGTATGTTCCATCTGCTAAAAAAATAATTACAGGGATCAACATAAGCTCCTTTCTTTTTATGGAACAACATTTGCTCTTATTAGTGAAATAGCATTTCAAGAGTCAGTAACTACAGAAATACATTGGTTGTGGATGTAGCTATATTCTGTAACTATGTGAAAGCTTTATGAATTTGAAATCAACAAACATTTAATATGCCTTACGAATTACAAAATTTTGCTCTGAAATACCTTCTATACAGTAATGGTTTGAGTTAAAGCAGCATGTGATACAGAGAAATCTTCTAATGCAAGATACCACTTTCTTCTGATGCTTCATCAACAAACAGTGGAATCTTTCTACCTATCATACATGGGATATTGACACAAGGGATATTCAAGAACATGTTTGTATGCTCAAGAGGTAACAACATATGGTGCAAGACTGAAGCTAAAGTTCTAATCCATGACAGTTTGGAGTTCTTAAAAAAACAAAACCAAAACACCAAAACAAAACAGACAGTCTTGCATTCCCACATCATAAATAGGGTGAGAACTGTTACAATAGAAGCACAAAGTGGTAACATCTTAAGAGTTCAACTCTTTGGAAGAGGAAGTCAAGGAAGCTTTGAAATATGCTAGATTCAAGGTACAGAGACTGAACTATCTAAGTGTTTAGGCTTGTGACTCAATCCTCTGTTCTCAATCCAGCATCTCCACAGTTGTTAAGATGATAACCCTAGGAGGAAGAAAATAGTGTTTGATGTGCAGATGACCTGCCACTGAAATCAGACTTTTTTTTCCTGTTTCCAGACATTGTTATGCAAGCAACTATTTCTGAAGGACACTGAATTATTGGGAAATACTAATTGTTAATAGAAGAGGTCAGCATTTTGCCAGATTAAGTCTTTCTTGGTGGAGAATGGGGAAAGAAGCCTGATATAAATTCTATCAATATCTTTGCTACAGATTATAGAACTCAACTGAAGAATTTCTTTTAGGCAGCAACAGAAACTTCTATATGCTATTTTCCTAAATCATTGCAGCTCAAATTTAAGTAAAGGTGTATTTCTAAGTCTGGGTGTAAAAGGCCACTTTGTGTCTACTCTTTTGGCCAGTAGCATCCTGCATTTCAAAGATGTATTTGTTCTTGGGGTTGTTCACACCAAGTTGTACTGTTTTGTAAAAACTGTATTACCAATCATAATCACCTCCAACTGAATAGCTTTAAAATAGGTAGCCTGGATACCAGCAAAACACTTGCTAAAGCAGCACAGAACATGCAAACACCTCAGCAGGGTACATTACCTTTACTTTATGCTACTACAATTAAACTGCTTCTTTGAACTTTGTTTTTAATGACCCTGGGTGTCTAGTGGGATTTGGGAGTGACTGACTCGAACTGGCTACCCCAATTTTCCACTCCAAAGAAACAAGTCAGAAGATACATTTGAAAATGTACATATATACACATAAACACACCTGCCTGTAAGAAGGCATGTCAGCAGAAGCCACAAACAAACATGGAGCAGAGGTAATAGAAATAAAGGCAGATTTTCAGGCTGGACAAAGTGGATACATAAAAATGACCACCATAAGTGGGGAAGGAATTACAGAAGCAGCTTATTTCCCACCAGGCCTACAGTGCTTAGTACTCCCAGAATGGAAATACTAAAGCTGGTTGCAGCCTTATGTGGACAATTTTCTTGCAAAAAAAGTCAGTCTTACTGAAACAAGTGATAAGCATCAACTGCAGCACACAACTTTTGTTTTTCCTATAGGAAATTTAAAAAACAATTGACCTTCAAATTGTGTTTCAGAGTGGAATTTTGAGTCGTTACCAGTAAAAGCTAGCACTAGGCTCAGATGCCTATTTCAAAGAAACATGTGTATCATTCCAAAGCTGTCCACTTTGAAGTTGTTGTTTCTCTTCTAAGTTGTACAGGACAATGTGTGCTATCTCCTACATGGACAGATGTACGATGACTTAATATCACAGGCTAATGCCATGTAAATTCAAGTATACATGCTGCTTTCCTAAGAAATGGGGACATATGCAAAACAAACGCAAAACCTGGGTTTTAGAGAATTACAGTCACTTGAAGTTTATTGACAGGAACAGCAAGAAGCATCTCATGAAGTTTCCTAAGTCCAACTACCACCTCATGGACAACATGTTGACATGGGATGTTCCACAACTGCTAGCCACCACAGGATACTAACAAATGGCTCCAGTGAGAAGAATGCAGAAAGATGCTTTCATCCCCAGTCTTTGCAGAAATTATCTGTCAAAGCCACATGCAAGATCACTGCAGCATACCAAACAATCATCCAAGCATAGCATACGACATCCTCTTGTATGCACTAGTAATAAAGCTGAGCAAGGATCATTTTTTTTTTCTTGTCTCACAGTGGTACTGTTTCCTCCTCTGTTGAACCAGTTCTAAGAATTGCAAGCATCAGTTCAAAGTACAAACAGCAGAGGTTAACATCTAGTAGCAATCAGTGTAGGAAGTGGAGCAGCCAACAATCTAGGGCAATTAAAACACTGCACATTAACCCTGGAGGAGGTCAATGCTACTGTCAATATGACAACAGCATTGTGAAGGAGGGATTGCAGTGTTTTCTTCAGCTACTGCTTGGAAGTGTTATTTGTGGGTCAGCAAAAATGTTAGAACGAAGCAGTATCTATGCTCATTCTTTGCAACCTCATTCGTTGAAAGGGTTAAAATGAAGAAATAAAAAAGAATCAGGATAAAACAAAGACTGAGGAAGAACCAAAGTTCTGGAAGAGTTCCAAGCAAAAAAAATAGAACCCCTTATTAGGAAATGGTGGCCAGTGCTGCCAGTATTGTACACAGGACACACAATTACTGTCTTTAAGTAGGAATCTAACCCTGACTGCAGGCCTGAGGCAGGAACTCTTGCATCTTGTCCTCACAAGCACTCTATTGTCAAAAAGTCCTTTGATATTTTTGTTTTCTACCATCATATTTACCTACCTTAAAAGACAGTGAGGCAGATTTATTGCTTGCATACTTGTGGATTATAAACTACATGAAAGGGGGATAGGAATGCATTGTATCTGCAGCATAGAGCAAACATTGTTTATAAAGCATTAACATTATAAACTTCAGCCACCCAAGCTTTCTTCAGTTTGAAGACTAGGACACAAAGACCACTGACTGAGATCAGTGACCTATAAAAGACCTACACACATAAACTGGTAACCACACAACTACAGTGTGAGTAACTGTGTACAAAAATTACCACATCCAATCACCCTAAAAGTTATCTAACCATAACTGCCTGCAAATAGTTTGTGATTTAGATAGGTTACATAAAATACTGCACTTCACCTACCTAACAAAGCCTACTTGTACAGACATAGGTGACTGAGCAAGCACTGAAAAGGTATTCACGGTGAACTCGTCTACTTTTAAGTGCCACTTTGAGGCTCAAATTATTTGTGGCACACTAATGCCACCTCCTGGCCATTTTGATAACTCGGACACAAACTTTTGTATCTAGTGCTGAATTTTATTTATTTATTTTTTAAAGGGAGAGACAGCAGTTCATCTGAGTGCAAAAATACTTAGCGCCATTAAAACTTCTCTGTCACCAACAAAAATAGAATATGCAGCACTTGTATGGGAATAAACTCATGCCTGACAAGTGTAAGTATGTGACAGTCAAACCCTTGCATGATTCCCAGAGGTGCCCAACAAGGTATGCTTAATCCTGCCTCCACAAGGTGGCTACAAGCTTCAGAGCTTCTCAGTTTCCTCCCAGCCTGCTTCATAGCCTCAGGTCAGCATCAGAGAGCCCTGAGGGCATGGGCTATTATTTGTTCTTAACTACCAGATACTATTATAAGAGCTACACATTTTAGAACCAAAACAGATACATGCTACTCATCCCATGCAGATGTTTGAGCCAGTAATTCAGCAGAAGGCTGAAGGCATCCATTTATTCTGAGTCTAGTCTTTGCTGAAGCACCCTTTTCAGAGTTACCACAACCTTCCAGCTTTATGATGGCTCAAGCTGTACCCTAGAAAACCACGTCAGGAAGTCAGGTAATTTGAGGTGGAAACCCAAAAATTGGAGTGGTCAGAACACCCAAGTTGAACTGGAATGGCTCAGCAAAAGTGTCTAAAGTGTATTTCTTGAGAAGTGGCTCATAATCCCTATGTGGATGAGCAGGGACAAGGCCCTGGGGGAGCCAGTAGGGCATAGTTCAGGGATAGGGAAAAAGATAGGAATGAGTGGGCCAATACAAATTTCTCCTAGGGGTCCAACATGGCCCACTAGGGTCTAATAGCCCAAACTTAACAGTGTGGCCTAACCAGAGGGGCAACTATCACACCCCCAGTTTTGAGGAAGGCTAGAGGACCAGTAAGCACTCTGTATAGAGCCTGCTTCCATGCCACATTACCTCATGCTCAACTACATGAATGGAGAGGGTATCTGATGACCTGAGGTATACAAAAGTTGCTAGAATAATCAAGCTGACCTTCACCTTCCTCTCTTCCTGCGGTTGGCCCATGACTCACTACCAATGAGCATGATGTGGGAACTCTGGAGGGAAATCAAATGCCTCCTAAACACACTGGTCTTCCCACTACCTTTCCAGCGTCCTCTGCTCCTGAGCTTTAGTAAGTCTGGCATGCAGGTTGCCCAACAACTGCTGTCAGGCCTGCTATGAGTTCTAGGTAACTCTGACCATGGCTGTCTCTAAGCTCTTCCTTCTCTATTCTCTTCTCACTTTTGCCTTAGACCACAGTTGTGAACAGCACGCCTTCCAGCATGGCCTCCCCTTTAGTAACCAACCACCTGAAATTCTTGTGACACAATCTTGCCTACCTCCCACTGGACTGCTATATATCTGGAACAAAATCATGCCAGCAAGCAGGACAGCACATCATTTTTCTCCTGCCACCCTGGGAGCACTTGGCCCACAACAAATCCATGACTGCAGGTTGCCTACTGAAATAGCAGCTCTACACCTGACAACCAAGCCTCTGATTCTGAAGTGACCACACAGTGGTATGAAGCACCTTCTCCAGGGCAAACTTCATGCTGCTGCTCCCAGGGCGTAATAAGGAAGGGCAGCCATAAAACCTTTCAGGCTTGCTGGAATGGGCAGGGGAAAAAAACATTACTGCAACGTCGGCAGGTAAACTGCCTTTCATTCCAAGTAAACTGACACCTCAACCAATATTGGTCATTGCTACTGTTCACAGGGCTGTAATGTAGCGTCACTAGCTCATATACTACAGCATTTATGGAGGGGAAGAGGTTGTATTGCCTCTTGAAGTTGAAGGTTACACACAAGCACATATAACTTCACACGGCAGGAAATCAGCACTTTGAGACAAAATTGTTTCATGGTAGATTCCTCCTACAGCTCAGGCCATATGGAATTGCTTTTAAAGGCCTAAAACAGCCCTCCTGCTCAGACTAGCAACTCACTGCCTCTCCACACACTTGGACCCATGCCCTAATTCCACCTGAAACCTCTCAAGCCTATCCTTCCCCTCCACCCTAACAACATGTATAGGAAAGCAGTACATTCACCCATGTTGAATCTCAGTTGCTAATAGCACAGGAGGCTGTATGCTTACAAAGAGGTCTCTTCAGTACCATTGTAGCAAGGACACATGCTACACCGCCTCAAAATCTGGTTGTTGCCCTCATCTTCAAGACCATGTCTTCCACCTTCTTAATTGTACATGTACCCCTATTGATGGTCTTCTGGTAGTGACTATTGAGGTACACAGCCTCCCCCTACTGCTGCTAGGTTACCCAGCCACCAAAGGTTTCAGCCCTCTCATGACAGATTGAAAATGAGTATTTCCCTTCAGCCTAAGGTGCTACCACATTGGTAGAAACACAGTCAGAAAAGAGAGACAAAAATACCACCAGAGCAACAGAAAGAATGACAAAGAAAAGAAGGATACTGAGGAAAATGTCAGGTAGGTTGTGGAAAAGTAGACTAACAGATTTCAGTGACTTGACAGTGTCAGAAGCGCAGATGCCAGTTTGACTTCACACAGCAGTGTCACATAAGCTCGTCATGTTTTGATTCCATTCTATCTATCAGTGCACCCATGCATCACCATCCTTGCTGGGGGACTTCACAGTGGCATGCCCTACTCAGTAGTTTGGATTGTTGACACCACAGGCATACACTAGGAGCAATTTTCTTTTGCATGAAACTAAACCAAAAGATCCAATTTGCATACAACAGCATGAGCTCTGCAATCCAAACCAGTACATGAGGACCATCAGGAAGATTCACTTCAAAAAAACCACATAATTGTTCCAGATTAACACTAGCACGGATAGATTGTTTCAAGAGCAACTCATTGTAGACAACTAGTGGAACCCGGCTAAATATCAACCAATTCCTTCAAATCAGGTCTAAACTCTACAAGTAATCTCTTTTCAACAGTATATGCCTGTGATAGCAAGCCCATGGGTGGAGCACAGGAAGAACTGCATAATTAAAAGCAACACAAATTATGTAGCATTTGGGTAGATAATGTATTTAAATTTAATACGAGCCCTATTGTAATAGCATCTCCCAATTAGCTCTCCACACCTAAGCTAGAACCAATTCTTTTTTTTTTCTTCTATATATCAGTTTATACTAGACCTAAAAATACTATTTTCCACTAGTCCTCCTCCAATCACTGGGAAGTTATACAAAGAATCCTATCTTACTTGGGTTAGACTTTGGAACAGAAGATTCCAGAGTGGGGAAGAAACCTGGAAACATTTGCCTAAGACAAAGCCTAACTTTCCTATGCTTTTCAAAGCAGCTGATTTTTTTTTCTCCCTTCAGAATCCTAAGATAATTTTAAGAGACCTCATAAAATCTGTGAAATTTAAGGGACAAATCTGTACGTCTGAGGTATGCCTAGTTTCAATGCAGCAAGATCTGAGTTATCATGCAGCCATGCATTATGGATATATTTCAGGAGTGATCAAGGGATAAGATTTCCACATCAGACAAGTGCAAGATAAACATGCAATAAAATGCCAGTTCTGCAGTAACAGCTTTTCATCCACTGGCCTTCAACCACTAGACGGCATCTGCATGCTGGACCAATTCTAACATGAAGAAAATTGTTATACCAACTGGATTTAGTCTTTTTCATTAAGTAACCATGTTAAATTCTTGTATAGGATTAGCATAAACAAGACACACCAAGGAAAAGAGTATGTCGTCTTACTCTAGCTGGTAAAGGCAAGGCAAATGCCTCTAAGACTAGCAAGTCATTTGTTTTATCTTTAGGTAAGAGCCTTTGGTAGGAAAGAATTAAATCGGGTGTTTGTTCTCCATCACTGCTTCAACAGAATGGGACCTTAAGTCTTACTGTGCATTCTCTTAACCCAGCCTCCTGGAAACTAGATGCAATTAACATGCAGTTAAGATGCCCATTAAAATGTAATTCTCTTAACACACTCCCTCTCCCAGCATTTCACAGAAATTATACATGTTCCGTCTCTGCAGAAGGTGCAAGAAAGAAGCCACTTGGGAACAGCAACCTGAAATGTAAAGATAAAATATTCTGGGGTAGCTAGTGGAAAATTACTAATTTATATATGCCCAGAAATTCAATCAGACAATGAAAGACTTATACGAGGAACCATAGAAACGCTTCTAGAAAGTAGCCAGAGGGAACAATGTGAAACATTTGTTTGTTGGGACTTCAAAGTAATGGAGAAAGACATTACATTGGAATATATTTACTCGCCAAGGTTGTTTTCTGCATTCATCAAAGTTGTGTGCTCCTCTGCTTCATGGTAATGAGCTGTACCAGTTTGTCCACAAGATACCAGTTTTTTTTTCTGGCTAAGCCTTTTTGATAATTAATTGGATCCATCTACAGCATTCCCTCTTACACCTTGAAGGTTCAAACCTTTAAAGCAACATGAGCAGGCAGAACTCTCTACCAAGGAGAAAATCAGTGACTTAGTTATTTTGCTCTCTGCAAATATTATTTACTATTTTTGCATATCAGCTATCTGTAAGAGTAGAAAAACTATAATCCTGCCTATTTGTTCTATTTCCTCCATTTAACAGTAACTCAGGTCAAATTAAGTTTCAGTGTTTTAACATCTGGGCATGTCTACCCTATTTCAAGAGGATTTTTCAAGTGGTGCTTGTTTCTAGAGCTCTGCCTGAGAGCTCTTCTCATCTTTAAAATAAAACTTAGATCTCCACCTGAAGATACAAAATAGTTTTTGCTGATCTTTTTTAGCAGCTGGATCTAGTTAGCACCTACTTTCTGACATGGTTGCTTGTAAGACTGAGTCTGCAGTAGGCTAAACAGGAAGGTTGGGCTGCAGATCCTGTTAACTAAAGGCAACAGAACACAGGAAAGTGGCTGTGCTGGGCCACATGCAGTGCATATACTCTGTTTAAAGCTCCTCCTGTTCAGATTGTTTCAGGCAGCAGTAAGAGTTTTCCTTGGAAAAGATTACTACAGACATGTATTGTCAAGGACTTGTGGCAAATGGTTATTTTGAATTATGTTTTTAAATTCTCATTTTTTGGGACACAGAGGTGCAGAGATTGCTACGAGTTCAAACAGGACACTGGGAAACAGAATGAAATTTTGTCCTTATTACCAATTAACATGTTGATATAAATATTATTTATTTTAACAAGGCACACCAAGACACAGAGCAAGTAACCAGACAATTTTGCTGGTTTCCCAACAACTCAGGGGGTCTGCAAGGAAGATGCTTGGGCACTACCAGTTCCAGAAATCCACAGAAGACAAGAACCTGGCAGACTCATAACAACACAAAGTAGCCAAACTTGTGTCTTGTCATCGTAACTTATTTACTGTCCCAACACTGACTTACTTTCACATGGTTTTCCAGTGTTCAGTCCAACACAGCCTGAGGTTCCTTCAGCTCTGGTCATCTTATGCATGCAGTGAGAAGAATGCTTGATTATAAGCTCATGAGGTGCATGCAGCCACCTGGTTAAATGCTGTCATCAAAACCTTGATCAACCTTTGGAATAAAGCAAGCAAAATCAATGTATGGTCCAGGAGAAAGTAAGTATACAGCTGCACTGAGAGGGAGCTTGAAAGCTGCTACTGCTAATTAGCAGAAGCAAACAGATGACAGCAGAGAAAAAAAATATCCAGGGCTATGCCTAAATATCCCAAGCCTGGTACTGATTCATTGAGTTCCTTTTTATTGACAAGAATGACTGTGCATGAACTTCATCGCAACTGTTTTGTATTAAAAAACTCACACTGCTCTTTAAAGCATAATAATATACAGTAATATAATAATAATATATTAGCCCATGTGGATTCAGAGACAAAGAGATATCTTACTGTGCTGTAGCCATCTCTGCTCCAGCATGAGACATTCTCTCATCCTTGCTTTTTCACCAGTTCATTTGAAGTCAAATATTCACATTTATCCTCACATACATTACAAAGCAGACAGATGACAATCATCAATCACGTTACAATTCAAACAAGTTCAAAAGAAATACAATATTGACAGTATCACTTCATCTCTGCTCCTTGCTAAAGCTGTAATGTTACCTGTCAGGTTTGCATAAAGTATCTTCATTTCCAACAAATGTGACAGCAAGAGAAGCTCCAGAAACACCATCCATGGATACAACATTGACAGTTTGCCAGGAAGAAACTGAACAGCAGTTAAAGACTAGGTTTTTACAACTACTATCTACATAAGCCTCTACAAAGCAGGTCCCCTTTTCTGTTTACCTTTGAGCTTTACACCAAAGGCCAGGCATAGGATATTTGTGTTTGTCATCCACATATTCTGAAAATTCCAGCTATCCAAACCAGTTACTCTCAGGTCACCTTCAGTTCAAACATATTTGATAGCAGTAGTGTCTTTTATATTTCCATTACTACAGCACAAAAAATGTGTTTGCCAACTCCAAACTAATCACATACAGGTCCAGTACTTGAATCTGACAGCTTCCATAGTATGATGGCAACATCTTCTTGGACTTATCCAAAGATAGCTTCATATAAAAGATAGCTTGCTGCTCATCAACTCCTACTTCTATCTTTTGGCAGAAACACAGCAGAGATGATCTCTATCTTCCAACAACTTTAAAACAGGGATCTAAGCTACGAACAATAAAAGCAACTTCATTCCAAAGACCTGAAGAATTTCCCAGGCAAGTAAATACACAGCAATGCAGTGCACTAGGATACTTACAAGCCGTGGCATACATACTTATGAGCTCCTCTCTCAACAGAGAATACAAATGCAAACTGTCTTTGTAACAGGATCGTGAAGCTTTGTGATGCCTAGGAGCAGTACACTTGCAGTTAATCACACTAAATTAGAAGCAAGACGACCAAATTGGATTTCAGTGGCCACATGTGTCCAGATGCAGCAAACAATACAATCCACACTAGTGTAAGACCCATTATAGTGTTTTCAGTGAGTCTATTTCTACAGCATTTTTTGGAAAGATATCAGATCACTATGAACAACTCGACCTAAACAGAAACAGCATTCAAGGTATCAGAGCAGCACAATAACCACAACTACATGAAACACTATTTCCCCCCTCATTTAAAGCAGCAATTATGAATATTCCATGCATAGAAAACACTAACCACTATGAAGCATTAAAAAAAATTATGTAAAACAGGAACCTCATATCAATCAATGCAAGAGAGACCAAAGCAGCATTCCTTGCAGCTATATTTTAAATTAGATAAAGGAGGTATTTCTCTAGTGTTTGGGAATCACAATATGCCTGTCAACCAAAGAGGAACAAGACGAGGTTATGTGCCATGTTGTACTCTACTATGAAATCAGGAATGGATATTACTGGCAGATAAAAGGAGTGGGGGAAGAACATGTAACAACATCCCTCAAATGCTGTAACATTTTATACACCTCTTAACAGCTTGTTTGAGAATCCTGTCACTTCCCAGCACACTAACACTGTGCTATTTAGCAGCAGTTTAGGCTTAGAAGGACAAGATGTTTACACAGAAAAAACTTATTAGCAATTAGACCACTAGCAATTTCCATGAAAGAAAGGGTTAATTTTAATCTCAGTATAATTAGATTGAGGTTCTGTTTTATACCTCTTCTAGAATGGACAACAGTAAAACACTGAAGATCTATATTAACACTGCAAACGTAAGCTGAAGTGGTTTTGTGAGTTCTGTTATGTATCTGATGCTCCTGACTTGCTTTTAGTATGAAATACCAATCATATCTGTACAGGTAAGGTTATTAAATCATGTATTTCTTCCACAATACTGGATGATGAGGGATGTTAGCAGACAACCCAACTCCCCAGAAGTCAAAACAGCACTCAAATCCTTTGCAAGTGATAGCTGCTATATAAAAATAGCAGTTCTTCAGAATACCACCACTAGATCTAGCTTTCTAGTGCCATAAAATAAACTAAGAATTTCCTATTTCTTTAGGACACATAAGGCCTGAAGACTTTATTTTCCTTTTGACATAGCATCTGTAATACAAGCAAGCATGTTAGGTACTCACATAACATACAGCTTTACACCTGGACATTTCGTGTTACAGAAGACATTGTTCCAGAAACTAAGGAAAAAATGGAGAAGTGTTAATCCAGATGTTTGGTAATGTGATGCTTCTTATTATAGAGGCTGGCACTTGGTGAAACCCAGCATTTTCAAAACTTGTAAAACTAAACCTCAAGTAAGCAATAACTTAGAGCAGGAAGTTATCCTGTCAAGGCTTACAGAATAGATTTCATCAATTAGCTTGCTACAAACTGAAGTTACTCTCAAACAGCTCTCATCACTGACTTTCAGTAACAACTGTTTTTGTGTGCAATACCAGAAGAAATCTACATTTTATTCTGTGTATTGAAACTCTGATGCTTGCTTCAAGGTAGGGTAAATTAAGCCACTGTTCAAAACCACAGAATCCTATATAAATCAATAACAGATATACAAGTTCTAAGTTTTGTGTTTTTTTCTTTAAAAAAAAGCCAAGCTCCACACTTCTGGAGTAACAGTAAAGTATGTTAAAATAACCAGTCAGACTTCATTCAAATGAATTAGACAACTTTTACTAAATGAAAAAAACCTACATTTAAAATATGCATTTAAAACAAAATGGAGTTAGAAAAGAGACTTAAATCCATTTTAAAGAACTTGCTCACTGTGTCAGAAATCAATATATTTCTTGCATTATATAATGTGCCAGTTCATAAAACGTAAGTTACCAGAATCCTCAATTTAACATTTTCAAAGACAATACTGAAGTCAAGAGTTTTACATCTACTGATGCACATTTAAGAATAGTATAAATCTGAAGCCTTCCCCCAAAGAATTTTACAAATTTGACAATACTCAATAAAAGCTTTTGTAGTTATATCCAATAAGTGTTGCATCTTAAAGCATCACAAATCTGTGCCTTTCATTTATCCTACTATACATTTTGTATCTTCTCTGTATCTTGCCATTTGTCAAATGTTAACTCAAGAAAGGAGAGAACCGAAAAGAAATACTGCATAACTCTTGATCATGTACAGAAATTATTGCTACTAAAGTACACTACAAAGCAGAAGTCTATACAACAGTATATGAAATTTGATCATGAAAATCCAAAGGATACAATCTTTAGTGACATAAGCCTTACACTGGACATTCCTATAGCATTTTCTGCTCACCACTTGTCGGCTAGCCTATAGTCCATTGATGAACATCCATTTAAACACCCTCTTATGAAAAAGAATGTCAGCTTTCAAAGGCTTAGCAAATAAGGATCTTCATGTTCTGTGGAACTATGCAAGATGAATCTTGATGCGGGTAGGGAGTTACCTGGAAGCTAAGCATGCCAAAGGTGTTTCATGCTAATAAAACTAAAGCCAAGGTACCACATAATCAAGTTACCAACTAATAGGCAATACCATTTTTGTCCTAAGTTAAATGAAGTGCCATAGCACAGTGTAACATCAATAATTTAAAATAGTGCAGTGCACAAATTCATTGTGTGGCAGCTTAAGTTAAAAAAAAAGTCAAGACAGGTTTTTCTGTCTCAGTTTATATTGGCTGTCAAGCTGTCCAGTCTGCGCTTTTTGGACTTAGTTTGCCTTTTAATCACTACCATACTACAAACTTTGCATTATAACGGGGCACAAATTTGAGCAGCACTATTATGAACAACGAGGGGCTAGGGGGAGGATAAGAGATCAAGAGCTGTTCTAAAAAGCCCCTTCCTTATTTCAATTTCAAAGAGAGAGAACTGGGAAATAAAGACTAGATACCATATTTGCATCATTCTAGCTACAAAATAACCAAAGTAAAAGCAATCAAGCAACAATAAGACCACATTACACAAATGGAACATCATGCTCTCATCTGGTTTAACTATTACATCAAGTTTTAACTGGGAGGTTGGTCAACTTTAAAAACCGTGGTAAATGTGAATATGTAGTTGCAATAGTTTTTTCCTAATTTTTTTTTTACTCTATGCTGGATATTAGACCTTGGAGCTATACTTGTTACAATACAGTGTCGCACATCTTTCTACTAGAAAAAATTAATAAAGATCCTTTACCCGTCTCTAAGTTAAACGTGTGACATCATAAAGGGTGTCAAATGGCTGGATGGTTTTACAGTGCACACTTATTATATACTGTAATATGGAGTTTTGTCCTTGACAGATCTGATGGTGTTTCTACATTATTCCTTTCTTCACCTCTTCTTCGGTGGATTAGCTGTGCGAGGTGGAGTGACTGGACGCCCAGAATTCAGTCCACCATACTGGTACTTGGCTTTCTTTTCAGATGGTTTCAGTATCTTGGACAAAATAAAGAAGTTCTTTTGAGTCAGTTACAACTACGAACATTTCAAATACTGTTAAAGCCAACATGAAATCTCATTCAACAGCAGTAAGAGGGGTGAATCAGATCACAATCCTACAATCCTACAAATTTCTTAACCCATAAAAGAGTAAGCCTACTTCTAAATCCTTCTAGTTCTACCACTATGTTGGGGTGGGGAGGAGAAAGAAAAGGGGCTTAAAACATGTCCAGGAAGGAGTAGAGATTAAAATCTGATCAGAGTAACCAGACTAAAAGTGTCCCTGTAGTCCATTAGTCTGCATAATTAGGTACTCTGATGACTAGGTATGACTAAAAACAATCACCCAATTAAACTTTGAAACAAGCATCTGAATAGAGGGAATAACTTAATATGCAGGAGTTCGGAATATAGCAAATCCCACACAGTCCTCTGGAGAACAGTTGCAGCTTTAATTGTTCACTAACACCAGCCTGCTGTGCAGTCCTTTCTATAGCTGAAGTATATTACCCTAGTCTAACTATAAGCACATCAACAAGCAGCCTAATTCAGTCCATACGGCCCAACACCTAAAGTAATACTTAATGTACAAGTGTATCATACCTGAAAGGAACACATCAGAGTTTCATCCACACTCATCATGCCCCCTGCATTGTCAAACTCTCCACAATAATTCGGAGCTGAGAATAGGGTGACCAACTGCCTTTTAGCAAAGAATTCATATCCATCTTCAACCACCTGTCAACACCAGAGAAATCAATACAGCTCACAAAAAATTTTTTGAATAAAAAAGCCAGTCTTGAGGCAAACAGTACTTATATTAAAGAGATGACAAGAACTCTTCAAAAAGGTATTTTATGTTTTGGCTTTCAGACAGGACAGGTTTGGTCATTTTGTCTTACCTGGACACTGAATCCCAAATCAGGTAGCTTAACCCATCTGATGCTTCTAACATTAAATATACATCAGCTTGATTGTTCAATATTTTCATAGTTGAAGTCTGATTATGCGCTGCCAGTCTAAGGATTCCCAGCGGTTTATTTTACAGTTTATACACAAAATTCAGATGTTTGACCTATGAGTTTGGAGCATACAAGGTATGGACACCATCTTCACAGCAATTGTAACCATTAGGTTTCAGTTACACTGATGTTGATCGTACAAACCTCAAGTGTACGTTTTTATAAAAAACAGTGTATGCTTTTTTATAAAAAATTTTGATGCTCTAAAAAGCAAAGCGGTTCTGCTGTATTTTCTCTAAGAGTATAATTCACCTTTATAATACTGCAAGTAGCATGATAAATCAGCTAAGATTGTTCCCTTTTCCCCAAAATAGAAGCCTCACATTATAATGTAGTGAAACTAGTGCACCAACTGCTCACTCTGGTCCAATCACTATGGTCTTTCAAGAGATGTCATACTTCTTTTATAGAGAAGTGACTACATGAATACAGGAAATAGAATATTTCCTGGTAGGTAGCAATAGGTAGGTAGCAATCCTGATCCGCAGTTAAATCTTAATATCCCTTCCACTCACTGACTAATCTTCTCTAATGTTTTAGCTGTAAAATTGCAAGAAGTGTTCTGACAGTGTATCCAAGCCTAACAGTGACACAGAATAAAAAGCACATTTTTGTTTCACAGCAAGAAAGTGCTTTTAAAATTGACTGAATAATGAAACTAAAATGTAAATACAGGAAATTGAAACCTGATGTCCACCTAACTAGGAAACTTGCTTCAAGCAACAATAAAAACTGAAAAAAGTGTACTTCAAGAGTGACAATGCCAAAAATAACCTTGCTTTCTGCACATTTCAGTAGGTCAAACAATCTATGCTGAAGTACTCTAGAGAGCTGAACAAAAATAAAGGCAACAGTGAAAGCTTTTGTGACTTGTTTGTAGAAACATTCAAAATGCATTTAATACTTTCATGAAGTGAAGCAGAAATAGTCTAAGCCACAACTACCAGAGAACTGACTACTACTAAAATGGAAGAACTCTGAAACTTCAGTGTAAATCTCGAATACAAGTCATTTTGCCACTTTAAAGCTGGACACTTTACCTCTGACATTCATATACATGAGTCAACAGAAGGACACAGCCTTATAGTCCCTTTATTAGGAAGATTTTTTTTTTCTAGAAGTAACAGTGTGAAATAAGTTTCAACTCTATCCTATTGATAAGCAGCACCAAAAAGGCAGAAAGTCTAGGAAGAGAGGTTTTAAGAAACAACAGCATAATTCATACCTGGTGAGCTCGACAGATCAAATCCAGATCATGACGATTCAGAAATTTACTGACCACATCAGCACCAAAAGTGAAAGAGACCCCACGATCATTTTCACCCCAACCTTGCACATCTTTGTCTGGGTCAGACCACAGCAGGTCACACAGCAAGCCTTTGAAAAATAATACAAGTGAAAATGCTAGTCTTAGGAGGTATCATTCTACGATGTAAAACAGTTTTATTGTAATTACCAGAGCAGCTGTCCTAAAGAAAATAAGCCTTAGCAACAAATTCAGCAATACTCAAACTGTGACTCAGGCAAAAGACATGTTCTGCGTAAGTCTGGAGATTGCCTCCCACCTCACCACTGATAGTACCTTGAGATGAAACAAGTCAGAGCCAAATAGTTCTCCAAAATAGTATGTAATTGTAGTTTTTGTGTTTACAGTGAGCATCTGAGGAATCCGAAAATACTGCACTGGGTGCATTTTAAGAGACAACCATCAATTTCACAGCTCGCCAAGAAAGCTTAGCTTGAAAGCTGCAGTAAATTTTAAAATCCTATGCAAGGCCAGTCATAAATAAAGCAAATAAACTTGTACCACAAGCTTCTGAACATGGAACAGCTTTGAGTCTCACCTTTCTTACCATACATGAAGAACCTTACATGACTAAATCAAAATTTAATATGGCAAAATTCTGATATATTGTTTCAGGTAGCACTTTCGGTTTGCTTGGACTTGCTGTTCACTTTTCAAAAAGCCTTGTGCCAACCAGTCTGGAATCTAAATTAAAACAATAAACCTCTCTGGCATTTTAGCACTGGTGAAGATCTTTTTTCTGCTGCCAACAAAAGGTCAGCTAACTCTGGAGTTAAAACTGGGTACTAAAAAAACCAAAACCAAAACAAAAAAACAACACAACTTTTCTAGATCAACTGCAATGCCTTTATACACAGAATTTTCAAAACGTTTTCCCATAAGAACCAGGCCAATTCAACTACGACACAAACAAACCAAACAGTATGCAAAATGCATTTAATAGTTTTCTGTGAAAACTGTACTTTCTTTACCTGTGATGACTAAACTGTAGGCATTTAAATACTTAACAGCATTGTTTCACAATCTGAAAGAGACACCAGCAGGCTCCTTTATCTGGCACTCAGAAGTTTGATTTACAATCACATCTAGTTAGTTGCTAAACAAAACACTGAAGATGCTGTTTCTTAAATAACAAATCCTTCAAGTTGTAATCAAGCAAAACTAACGTCTGAAACCTATTGTGCCATTAAACCATTTTGTATTTACATACAGCTATCAAATGGTCTTTGGTGCCAGTCACAGTTCCTCTCTAGCAGAGACAAAGATTTTATTTGTTTTTAGAAGACAATGAACAGAGCAAGTACAACTGCATTTTAGATAAAATACCCATCTAGAAAAAAACTACTGAATATGACAAAAAAATTACTTTACTGAAATTTACTTCTATATTGAGTAACATGTTTTTCAAAACAGAATAGTTGCATTGCAATCCCTAACAGTTTCTTATCATGAATTTCCAACAAGTGACAAGCTGCTTAGGAAGTGTTTCCTCCTCTATTCTCTCCCACATATCAAATAATCTTTTGGGTTATGCACAGCAATAGGCAAATCTGTCCTATAATCTTTAGCAGTTGTGTAACAGAACCCTGCAACAAGTTTGTCTAAACTAACCTATGCTGCCCTTGTAGGTTTATATTTTAACATGCAACATCTACCCTTGCAATAGCTTACGTTGACCAGGAGCACACCATGAAACAGCTGATACAAAGCATTCAAGATTACACAAAAGGGGAAGTTACAGTTTCCTAATAAGCAAATGGTTGACAACACTAACCTAAACACATCATTTATACCTTGGCCTCACTAAATGCAAGTACTTCAACAGTTACTAAAGGCAAGTGATTTAAGTTGGAATAGTCATATTTAAGCAAACAGCTTCCAAACCCCATAAAAATTTCACCAAAATAAGAGGTCTTTAAATTGCAGTTGAGGTTGAAAAGACTTTTTTTTCATCAGGCTAGAAGAAAGCATCATAATGATCTAACCTTCTCAGCACAAGCCACACTAACATCTACCAAGAATTTCTGTACCCCTCTACAAAGAGATAGCTTTTAAGGACTTGCAACTTTCACAGAAGTGAGACCACTTCAGTTTATTTTTCATTTTTCCAAAAGATTTACTTCTATTCTGTAATATCGGTTGCCAAGACCTTCTATGTCACTGTACCATACACAGACATGGCTCAGATGGGACATTTCATTTTACCTCTATTGGTAAACATACAGCTATTCCTTCTGAAAGCAAAATTAAGACTGCAAACCACTCTGCCAAAACACCACTCTTAAAACCTCTACACTTATTTTTAGGAAATCCTAAGAATACATATGGTTTCAGTGGAGTGTCCATGGAAACCAGAAGCACGTTCTGCAATGGCATTCCTGAAGTGGGGGTGGCTCAGCGGTAGTATTAACCTGTTGAATAGAACTACCTTCCCTGCAAGCTCTTATAAATGTAAAGACTGAGTTGTTTGTAATGACATTTATTTGGTTATACATTGAGTGAATAGGTAGCATAAAAGGAAGAATAACATAGTAATATGTACTACAGAAACACTCATTTACCCATCTAATAATGCTTCTCAGCATCAAGTGCATACATACCAACTTGCATGGAAACATTGCTGTTTAAGGGACAGTAGATATATTAATATTAGTGCCTGAATTACTCCTATGCATCAGCACTGAGGAACATTACAGGAAGTAGAATTCTTCTATTCCAAGGTTCAACTGTAATTGCATTTATCTTTCAAAAAAAAATGTTTAGATGTGATATCTCCCTTGAAAGTTAATTTTAGACCACTGTTGAAATCAACACTTTAAAAAATATCCCATTGTACTGCTTGACAGTCTTTTCAATCCACTAGTAACCAAATTTGGAATAAATGGGACACTGAGGAAGATGATTAATTAAACTCTTTAAAGGAATACTGTACAGAAAGCACTGGCAATTTGCATCCAACACTCCTATAAAAAGTATACATGTATTAGTAGAAGAAAAATTTACTGATGCAAGCAGTAATAATCCCAGCTGCAATGAAGTAGGAGCTATACTCAAATTCAAAGAGGAAGGAGACATGGCCCCAAGTGGAGAGAAGCCCAAATACTTTAAATAACTCAGCAAGCTTTAAACAATTATGTTCTTCGATAGACTGAAAGGTCTTGCCTAATCAGGGCAAGAAGAAGAACTAGCTGTTTAGTTTCATTTGATCTTTCATTAGATTTCTAAGTTTGTTTTAAGGCAAACTTGTGGATAAAGTATCCTACTCTTACCACAAAAAATAACAACATGGGCAACAGCCCCTAACATACCAGGTAACAGCTGTCACAAGGAACAAGACTCATGCCCTACACAGACATCATGGAATACCATACTGTGAACAGAGGTTGTGTTAAGTCACTGCATTGCCTGTACAGAAATCGATTAAACCTCTTTCATCATTAAGACCTATTTAAAGTAAATTCCACGTCACTCACCTGTGTCCGGAACATCTGTAGGTCTCATAATTCTCCGGATCTGCTCCATTGACTGGAGGTCTGGAGACAGTCCTGTAAATAAAAGAAAACAAGTGACTTATCTACATATTTTACCTGTAAAAAGGGTTCCAGAGAACACACAATTAGAGGTTCAAACTCATACAGCATCCATTTTTTCCACTGTAATATAAACAAAAGAGTTCGCTGTAAGACAATTAAGTTTCTGAACAGAGGGAGAGAGAACAAAAGTGAAATTAGCAAGGGGTTTTAATTGTTTTCCTACCATCCTTTTAGCCACACAGCACAAAACTCTACAGTTAAGTATGTTCTCTTGAACAGCTTACAAGAGAGAACCAGTGAAGGACAACATTGCCATTATCTAACACAACTATACAGGGTGTAGGTGACCTTCTTTATAGCCACCTTACTTTATAAAAGCTGAAGGAAAATCCCCTACCCAGCTTTAAAAGACTACAAGCCAAAGCAGTCTGCAAGTGTGACTGGAATCTTAAGTCACATCACTGTATTTCAGTGTTTTACCACAAACCAGCTGAGCAGCAGTCACTGGATGCTGTAAACGAATACTAGACTGTGCAACTGCAATAGATAAGGAGCACACAGGTAGTCATCTACTATAGCTCAGCTGCTTAGTCATTTATAAAACCATAGTACCTTGATTACTCAAAAAATCATCTATCACAAAGACACAGCTCTTTTTGTATAGCTTTGTCATATTAACATGTAATTACAGCCAAAGCATGGGATTCCAAAGGTCACCCTTTGAACAGTTTAAGCACACACTCCAGAGCTTTTCTACTTGAGGCATACAGGCATGAAACAGAGCCTACCAGATGCTCTAGCACCTCACCATGTCCTTAAATAAGGGTCTTGGAGTGACTTAAATGACTTAGGCCAAGATGACCTAACTAAGAAAGTTGCAAGTTTGGAAATACAGCATGAAGACCTAATTTGTGATGAAACATATTTAACAAGCCATGCATCTATTTGACTCGGTCCAGAACTTTGAACATGACAGAAGAAAACCTGTCATTGGAAAGGAGTTACTGTGTGAAATAATTTCAGCTGACAGAGTTTGCACAGTGGCAACGAACATGTTACTGGAACAATGACTCCAATGCATCTGATATAAAGACCTGTGGAACTTTTCTTCAAGTATTAAGATTTTAGATTATTTTGATGCAGTCTTATGATAAAAGCCTTTTATCCTCATCAGCTTGTTAAAACTGACTTCACAATATTACCTTGAGGTTGTGAAGGATGGCAGAAATCTTACATAAAATAGCATATCAAAGGAGTGTTAGTTAAGTCTACTTAAAGAACAATACAGGAATACTAATACAAATTCAAGAACATAATCAGCTTTTAAACCCTGCCCAACCTACCACTCCCCTTCTCCAGATCTGTTGTATTTGCATGCAGATTACATTAGCATAAAGGCATGTGGATTCTACTCCGATTCCACTCAGCACCACACCCTGAGATAGTAATGGACAATATCAGTGAAATAAGCACCACCAGTTCGTGACCTATGAGGTTACAGCTCTGTGTTCCAGGTTGCACGCAAAACATCAAGTTCTTTAAAAGAAAAATGTTATTACAAACTGTGTCTCGACACTGTAGCTGTTAATTTTTGTGCTATTTTACACCACTGTAAATAGCAAAACTCCACAAAACTGCCTGCAGGTTTGTAGCCGCCTTTGTACCATGCAAGAGGTTGTCTTTTTCCAAATATCTTCCTAACTCCCCCTGCACAAAAAGAAATAGCTAATGTCTCAAATTAAGATCTACAGGTTACACATGATCAGCATTAAATGAAGGAAATAAGAATGCAAACAGGCTACTAAAGCCTACTGCCATGCTGCCACCACTACAGTGATTGCAGCAACCTATGTACTGAAAGAAAACTGAGAAGTACATAATTGAATTAAGTTGCCTTGTCACATAATGACAGCTAAGCACAGAAAAAGTATCTTTCAGTATACTATCTTCTTGAGGCACAAAAGCAGCCCTTCCCTAAGGGAAAACAGAAAATGACTTGTCATTAGTCCTGGTAGACTCATCAAATCCAGGCTTTAGACTTGAACCACTCCCTGATCAGGTGGAACTGATGGTTACTCATTTTCATAGTGTAATCCAGGAAGCTCTTCAAGTCTCTTTGGATACTATGTAAGATTATCAACTAGACTCCACCTTCAACATACATTTCATTGTCACTAATGTCACAAGAAAAACAGAATTCCAGAGCTTGAAAATATTATGTAAATCCAGTAGTCTACTAAACTAACATGACTCCCATCTCAGAGCTTAAATCCAATGTGCTAAGACCAATGCATTCCATCAACATGACACTCCGACATGGACTTAATTTATAGAAACTTGAAAGTAATCACGTAAGGTCTCTAAAGATTAGAACTACGGTGGTGTCAGATAAGAGGACAATACCGTACAGAACACTACA
Source organism: Elanus axillaris (assembly GCA_026212715.1). Taxonomy (NCBI): domain Eukaryota; kingdom Metazoa; phylum Chordata; class Aves; order Accipitriformes; family Accipitridae; genus Elanus; species Elanus axillaris. The sequence goes on along the minus strand of JANZLQ010000057.1, from coordinate 3,080,408 downwards.
CAAAGCAAAAGGGAGAAGTCAGGAATGGTTACAGAATAAGCTTTAATGAAGTGAGATAAAGAGAAGAGCCAAGTCAGAAGTAAGTCAAGAGGACAGCCCTAAGGAAAGGCCAAAATACAACTTGTATGAGCAATGTGGAAAGACAGGGAAGAGAGAGGGAAGTGATGGGAAGGATGCAATGGAAGATCTTTTCAGCAGCATGAGCATTTATTTGGAGATGGGGATGGCAAAAGAGGTTTGATTTATACTGTGAGATAAAGGACTCAAAACAGCAGATGCCCAGAAAAGTCTAGGTAAAAAAGCTGACTCAAGATTTCAAGCTATTGTAGATAGCCTACTGCGGTAAGTTAGGTGCCTTTTGTTTTACTATGTTATGCGGTTTTGCAAAGTTTTATTATATATCCCAGAGGACAATATTTTTAAAATAAACTATGCAAAAATGCGCAATATAGTAAAAAAGGCACCTACCTTGTATCTACAGCCTAGCTTCAACATCCAGCAGAGTTGAATGGTTTGTGTTGTGGCCTCAGTGTTTATTATAGTAGTAACATCATGAAAAGGCGTTGACAGTCCATGACTTCATGGGATCTGGAATGCAGTTTGGATAGGATTGGAGAAGAGCAGAAAAAGGGCAAAACTTATTTATGTGCTGAACATCCACTTTCTTTTATCAGGAGCACACAGCACATTTAGTAATCTTTTCACTTTATTTCACAGCCGCAAATCAGTTGTGAGTCATAGTAATTTCAGTTACAGATGAAGCCTGTAGAAGTTTAAGGGACCATTAGCATTCAATAGAGGTAAATATTGCTTTTCATAAGAGGATCCTTAAAGTATACTATGCCCAAAATAAAAGTTTTCCTACTTGATTAAACAAGAGGTTACGGCCCCCATGCATTTATAATAAAGCTTTAATTTTTTTTTCCTTGAAAAAGAGCTTTCTAGGCTTCTTGCTCATAATTCAGATCTCAAGTGCATATACATACAAAACTAACAGTTTTGTCATAAAACACAGCATTCTATCTGCTGAGCTTCCTTGATTACCTTCTACTACCTACCTAAGCTTAATTGTTTGCCTGAAACGCCACAGTATTTTGTCACCATTCATTCTCTACTGACTGTTTCCCAAATAAAGTTCAAAAAAGTATAATGATAGTAAAAGAGTAATTCCTTTGACAGCTTTTTTGGAAACAAATTTATTGCATGATTTTAGCCACTGATAATTGGCTACCTCAATGCAGAAGTGATTTTGTATCTCACATTCTTAAAATTCTGAGACCTAGCTCAGTTCTTAGAAAAAAAGACACCACACCACACTGATCGAGAGCCAGATGAAAAGATGACCTGTGAGAAAACAAGTACTTTCTTTAACATGTCAATGCTACCTAGAGAGTGGCAGACTCAACGGTATATCACTGCATTAATTCTGTACTCAGAGACATGACAATACCTCAGAGCATATTATGCATAAGACACTAGTAGTTTATACTAGCAGGCACTGAAGGCAGAAGCTTTCAATACAAGATGCAAGAAGAGCCAGGATAATTTTTACAGCACATTCCATACAGGCAAAGCTCTTGCAGAGATAGCTGTAATTAATAAAGGCAGGATGGCAGCCATCAATACAACCTCACACAGTCTGGAAGAGTCTGCTCAAGAATTTTGGGTGCATGCTATTTCTAATTCCAAATGGAGCTGTTCAGTCGAACTTCATGTTTCCGGAGTGCTCTCACTTCCACTAATTTCCAATTATCTCACTGACAATCCAGCTGTGACACCTAGCACACCATCTCAGGACACTCAGTGCAAGGCATCAAGTTGCTTATCAATGGAGGTAGTTGCAAAGACAGCTGCAAAAAAGACAGGATGGCTCTCACAAGTAATTTGAAATCATTGTCAATTGTTTGACTCTGCAAGGTCCTGAAAAACCTCTAAGCATCATTGCCTGTAAAAACATGGGGAGTCCCCTTTTACAAAGAAGAGTGTCCAAGTAAGTTCCAATATTTAGACAAGTCACAAGCTTCCATCACATCAACACCAAACACTTTTTTTCACAAGAACAGGGCAGCACTGGGATAGGTGCCCAGAGAATGTAGTTTTTTTCCAATAGCAATGGTTTTATGGAGTCAGAACAAGCCATTGCTGACCTGCTCTAATAGTAACAAATGTCTCTCTTCAAGCAGCAGGCTTGACTATGTGATCTCAGAGGTCCTTTCCACCAACTACAATGAAACCAGCTGAAGAGGCCAAGACTATAGAGCTGGGATTACTTGCGAAAGCTATTCTTTCATTTCACTGCTAAGGATGCCAAAGTCAGCTACAGCTGCACTGATAGATGGCAACAGCAACAAGTCACATGGCAAATTAAGCAAGAATTCTAGCATTCAGTACCCTTCAACGAGGAACATGCTGATGGGAACATACTTATAGACACACTTGCCCCTCAGGCAGAGGGCCATGTGTATTAGGTAAGAATGATATCTGTCTGCTGCCAGATGCACAGGAAAGCACAAGGCATAACAGCAACTTTTACAGGCAATATAATATCAGGTATGCACATCCACTCTCCATTTGGTAGAGCATGAACCCAAAGATCAGTTTAGACACAGTCTCTAAAAGCAGTCATCAGCTTACCTCCATGACAACAGAAGATCTTCTCATCCACAATGGCTGCAATAGGCAGACAGTTAAAACAGTCTGTGAAGGTCTTCCACAGCTTAATGTTGAATCTCCGCTTGCCTACAAGAACAGTGTGTGCGAGATTAGGAAGAGAAGGCTTTTGCTTTCTTAAAGCCAACCTGCAATACATACCACAACCTGACCAAAAATGTTAGCAAACTGTCTCCACAGGGCTTTATTTCTGTCAGTGCACTTAGGTTTCAATCTCCTGCAACAGCATTTCAAGGACAGCAGAAGAGCAAATAATAATTCTCTATAGTGACTTTAGCCTTGGTTTGAAATGGACTTTTAGAAAGTTTCACAGCAGGTTCACAGAATATTGAAATCCTTGCAGTACAAAAGTCACTACCTAGAAGTGTCTCCAAAACACAGTATCAGTCTGTCACAGTCTTTCAAAAGAAATATGTTTTGCTTACATTCATCATAGAATCCATAGATCCGATTGATGCTAGCACACTCATGATTTCCTCTTAAGAGAAAGAAGTTTTCCGGGTACTTGATTTTATAGGCCAGTAATAGGCAAATTGTTTCCAGAGATTGTTTGCCTCTGTCTACATAATCTCCAAGGAAAAGATAATTAGCTTCCGGTGGGAATCCTCCATATTCAAATAATCGAAGCAAGTCTGTATACTGACCATGAATATCACCTATATAAGAAAATGTTTACCAAGGATTAGTGCAACAACACAAAGAGTACAAAAATCAAGAACTTAAGTCAGCTAATCATTTTTTATTAATTGATCTTTAAAAAAGCATTAATATTTCCTTTAAAAATAGACTGGCAACACGTATCAGAAAGGTGCAAACTACGTTAATTTTACAAACCAAAGCACTCGCTAAATTTAAATAACCCACAGTATTTGCAGAACTGCTATGTCAGTTATGAAGCCAATCTGAAACCCAAAAGCTACAGGAGACTTCACAATTAAGCATGAGCTTTCTAACCATACTCTAATTTGTGCAAATTAAAACAAGGTCAAAAAGACAACCTCTCATTGAACAGTTACATGGCCAGGAAGCCAATGTATTAAGAAAAAGTTAAGTCACATTATTTACTGCAAAAACAGATCAGTAAAGAATCTAGATCGACTGGAGAGAAACTGAACATTATGCAGGCAGAGAGCACTTAACTTCAAAGGTCAATTGCTTGTCCTCCCACAACACTGCTGTATTAAGATTGCCATCCCCCAGCATTTAGGGTAACTCCTCCTGTGGTGCAATTATTCACACAAAACTAGTACAGAGACTCAAAGACTGATAATCCATACAAGAGACTCAACCCTGCAGGTGTATCTTAGGAAAAGTAACCATCATACTACTCATCACACTGGCAGCCTTAAAATGAAACAGGCTTTCCATGAAACAGCTCTGTGGCAATTACAACACCACAGTGCATCATATCAGACTAGCCAAAGCTAACTGTGAGCTGCCCCTAAGGTCAAAGAAGATACCAAAGCTGCTCTACAGTAACTTGCAGAATACATGCAATGTATTCCAGCTGACTGTAGAATTCCTTACCAAAGTGAATGAATGCAAAGAAAGCTATGCAAGAAGCCTTCAGTACAAGCTGTATGCTGATCCTTACGCTAAGCATTCCATAAATGCATTTTCACTTTTGCTGCTTGTTCAGTGGCAAAATCCCAACTTTGCCAAGCACTGCTATTCTCCAGTAGAATGCTAGCTACTATGGCCTTAAAAAAGCAAAAAAAAACCCCAACCCCAACACACATCTCTCTACAACTTTTTCCCATAATCTTAAAAAAGGTTCCCGAACCTGCATGCTCTCCCGTTCAATTCTTAAAGCATATACTCATAAGAGTACATAGCCGTATTCCTCTCTACTCTTTCCACGAGAAGTGCAACACTTCCTCATTTAGGTAGCATTCTTCCACAACTATTTCTCACTCAGGAAGAGGAATCGCTTCCCAATTCTCTTCTAATAATGGGGAACATTATCCACCACCCAATTCCAGACACCATCTGAACCTTCACTAGCTAAAATAATTTTCACATATGTTGCAACAAGAACAATTCCTATTCTACATGCTATTTACACATCTCCAGGTCACAACCAGATGAAAACATAGAAAACTCGTCAAAAAGTCATTGCTATGCTGAGTCTAGTAATCCAGAACTAGACTATCAACACACTCCCCAGGCTTTGCCACCACCAGAATTAGCTACCAAGTAAACATACTACAGAAAGAATGTAATAGTGTTCATTGTCTAGAGCTACTTTCAGCTACACACAAGCCAGAGGGACCAACGCACTTAAAGGTAAAGGAATATTTTACAGAAACAATTTTGTAAAGGGACCAAAGCATTTACTCTTCCATTCAAGGCATGTGGCATTTTAAAATGCAGCTTCATATGAGCACAAGTTGAATTGAAGTCTCCCAGATACAAAGCCTTACAGTAAAAACTGCATCCATTTTAAAATGGACGTTTACATAAGAATCTTTCATTAAAACTCAACCATTCAACATGTAAAAGCTTATTTTGAACTGACTTGATTACAAGACAAGACAATCCTATAATGGTTCCTCAGGCATTGCCTGAACACACTAAAATAGTAGTTCAAAGCAGTACAACTGCATATTTTGCTTTTGGTGAAAGTTATCATATTTCATTCACTTCTATCTAAATGCATCTTTGACAACTGCTCTAACATTAAATTTAGGTGCATCTGACACTTCCTGGTGCTATCACTGTGGTTGGAATCCAATTTAAAAATAACAAATTCCTTATTTAAAACTGTGTATTTGCTACCCTATTATTGTGCACCTAACAGTCCTTTCAACTGTCTCAATTTAAGCAAATGCAAAACTAACTTTGAAAGAAACTAATTATACTTTGTAGACCTTGGCTTATATACAATTTAAGTATTTGAGTTTTCTTTTTTTTCTTTATCTAGGAATAAGATGAGATAGTGTAGTCTTTTCAGTGTAGCATAAACACAACATGGTAAAGCTGGATTTTACCTTCAACTTTATGTCATTAGGCAAGCTGGTCTGGTTCTTCCTCCCCACCCCACCAAGCAATTAAGTCATTTAAGAATGACATTGCCATAAGTGGTTTGGTTTTTTTGTTTGGTTTTGTTTGTTTAATTGGTAATATCCTTTCTTAATGTAAGAAACATTGCTACATTAGGTCTGTCAGGAGGAAGGCTAGGAAGAAGCTAATCTATCTCTGAGCATGTTAGTAATAACAAATTCAAAGACTCCTTCCACTTTATTACTATGACACTTTAAGAAGCCTAATTCAAGAAATTTTATGCTTTCTAAGTCTGTGTCTGCTATAATAACTCGAAGGATGATTACAAGCCAGCATTTACAATACTTTTGTAACATTTTTTTACAAGCTTGCATATTTAACAGCAGCATACTTTTGAAGAAGTCTAGCATCTTATAAAGGCTTACAGAGGTGAACACACATTTTAGTTTTACCCATATTTGACAGTAATAACAGTTTAAGCTTGCTGTAAAGCTCAAGGAATTTATTACATGGTAACTAATCTAATTTAACAGCCTGCATCCAATATTTTTTTCATTTGAAAGACTAACAATGCTTTCTTCAACACTATTTCTGAAGCGATCCTTTTCACAATATGTAAAGAACTTCGTTTTGCTTATGCTTTGAAGAGAGCAACTACAACATTAAACATTTGCTTTTTTTTAAAGCAGCTAACTGCTTTTTGAAATAGTCATCAAAAGAGTAGCAGCTCTGTGCAAGCAGTCCCTAGTTAAGTACAAGCAGCTCTTATTGCCAACAGAACTTGCTCCTAAACAGTAGAAGGAGCATCAGCAATCTACCAACTGTTAGCTGCCTTTTCTCAATCCAATCTAAATTGAAAATTATATTTAAGATTGCAAAGACCTCACTCTAATCCATATCACCCAAGTCAAGGTCACATGCCTATCTCGGTACCCTTCCAACCAACCTAGCATACAACTAGATTAAAACACCTACATATGAAGTCTACATACCACAAATTTTCAGAGGTGCCTCTAGTTCCAGGAGAATAGGCTGGCTAAGAAATATTTCCCGTGATTTTATACACAAGCCCCGAACTTCTGCTTCGGTCATCTGAACAATCTTCCCAGGACGACATCCTCGTACTGAAATGAGATGTTTAACAATTGAAAGTAACTATCACACAGATACACAGCAATAGGTAAAGTGCAAATGAGCTGTATTTGAAATCTACATTTGACAAAAAGCCAGCAGCACATTCCAATATACTTACCAAATGTGTAGGAATTCATTGGAATACATAATTCCAAAGTTAATCTCTAATACTGTGGTAACCTGTGCTTAAAAGTCTGTATGCAATCCTGTTAAATCAGATCCTCAGAAGAGAACAATTCAAGCCTTGCTTTCATCCATATTTGGATAAAGAGCAACTTCAAAAAGTTACTACTGTTAAATTAACAATCCCATTGTGCTAGAGTATTCACAGCAGGCAAAAAATTCCTGAGAATCAAAATCCTGAAAACACTTTCACATTAGCACAAAATAAATTTCTTTAAGACTGTTGAGTTCAGCAGTACTAGCTAAATACAAAGGAAAAACTACAGGCATGTTTACATGTTTGACAGCTGAAATTGCTATATTAGGAACATCACACTGAACTATGAAAGTTTGATGAAACCTTCATCCGTACGTAACGGCTCTTGGTTATTGGAACCTTTACATCCAAAGACATTCTAATTAGAATGAAATTGAATTCCTAAACCAGTGAGTCAGGTACTTAAACCTATATTTAGCACGAAGTTTTCAAAAGTATTCACATGTCATTGCACTCCAACCAACATCCTCTGGCAAATTTATCTGCAGCTGCTTCTTTCCACACATATCTATATGGTTCCTCCATCAGAGGCTTTAATGTGCCTTTAATGAAGCGGCAAAATAGAACAAGTGTCTGCACTTTGGCTGATCCAGTTCAGTCCTGCACCTCAGCATAAACCAAACTTCAGAGTTCAAACTAATAAGCCAGGATGTATCAATGTCTACAACAGGTGAACATCCTGCTTTAGATGGAAGCAGCATTCAGCATTAAACCACAGTAGTACCTACAAAAGAAGGTGTCAGGAAACTTTTGCAGTTCAAATCCAAATGCTTTCACACTCAACAAGTCATTACTTTATAAAAATTTTAACTGCAACTGCAGAAAGTCTAGTATGATATAGATTTGTGAACAGAGTAGCAGAAACTACTTCTTCACACATAAAATGAGTTCCTGGTTTGCCTGCTTCCCCCGTTTCAAAACAGAAAAGTAAGCTTGCACCTTTTTTGTTTTTTAATTAAAAAAACCTCCCTTTTCCTTTTATTTCCACTTAGCTCCTAGAAAACATACTTTACAGAGGAGATCAGTATCATTATGTACATTGTACAATGGTGAAAAAAGGATATGAGGGAAAACAGTTTGTCCTAGGTCACCTAGTACTACAGTCCAAAGCGTTAAGCTCAAAAAGCTCTGCTCTGGTTTATCACTGCATACATACTTCTCCCAGTGTAACTGCATATCTGACCATTCCAACCCTGTGCTATGAATTTTTTTTTTTTACTTTTAATAAACACCAGACACACTTGTTAAACTGAGGTTAGGAAGCAGCCACAGGAACATGTGACAAGGCAGAAATGAAGAATGGTTTTCTCAAGCAGATAAGAGGTGTGAAATTAGATCCTGGGACAGCTAGTTTGAATGCCAAAATAGCAGGAGGGTTAGTCTATCTGCAGCGAAGACACACTGGAAATACTTCACTCATTAGAATCCCACAAGAACAAGGCTGTGGCTTACAGGACTTCTTCCAGTGAAACTCTGAATCAGTACCAGGTGATATTTACCATATGGCAAGTCACAATCCTTTTGCTAACCAAGATCTCAACTATACCTGAGAAAGCAAACAGCTCTTTTATGGAAATTTTTTTTTATTCTTCATGCATTGAGATGTTGGCTTACATATTAAAAGAATACAAAGACAGACATTGGACACTATCAAGGTGACTAGAAAACAGTAAATGCGTACAGGCTTCTATTTTATCACATCTCAAATGTACTAAGTGATGCACTTACAGATACATCTTCAGCCTCATGGGGATTATTAGCAAAAAATAAAAATCTCAGGCTTGACAGCTTTGCACAGGACTTGACTATCCAATTTGTGAGGTACCAAAATACTCCAATATTTTCCACCTTTTCAAACACTTGCATTCTGGTAGCTTATAGTGATGCCTTTCAGAGACCAGAAACTCATTTTGATAGGCACAATAACTGTCATTATACATAAGAAAGCTCCCACCTGAAAGACAGTGTCTTACATGTCACAATGGCTATCATTTTATTGAAAAAACTGTTATATTTTAAACCTATGGCTGACAACATCAAGGTCACACCAAAGGAGCAAGCAGCACAACTAGCTTTTCAGTCTCATTTTCCCCTCTACAAACTGTGCATTCTTTTAACATGTTTTGATATACATTTAAATTCTCCTCAGTATTTAACTACTTTCATCATGTTTTGCAACACCAGAATGAAGCCATTTCACATAGACTAAAACCAAGAAGTGACATAACTGCACACTTTTTATATCTGCTCTAGTTGCAGAACTCAAACCCAGGAAAGCCCACCATACACAACATTAATGTTACCATAAGTAGTGCTAGACCAAGCAAAGAGTCCAAAATTGAGACAGCAGTTCAAGAAAGGCACTCATAATACTTAAAATAGCTTTGATGCAATCAATATTTCTTGGAACACCAGCCTTTAGCTCCCTTTGATACTCACATGGAGGTTTAAGCTTGGGACAATTCCTTTATAGGATTGAGGCTTTAAGCACTGCTGGATTTTTGCACTAGAAGACACAATGAACATGCAGCTCCTGACTTCAACATTAACTGCCTGCCATAGTCAGTACATCCAGTATCTTGATGTTGGTTCTTTACTTACTACAGTTGAACCTTAAATGTTGCAAGCTCTTAACAGACAAACCAACATGGCAGTAACTTATTACCATTTTGGATTCTCCAGGTAAGAGAAGTTTCTACAACTATGGCAAGTATGTCACTCTCAGAAGAGACAAAACACACCTAATGACTGCAGTTACTTCCAGCCCTTGGGAAGGGTACAAATCCAGGCCACTGCACCTTTGCAAAGGCACCCTCCATCCAAACAGTCAGCAGCTACACATAGTAAATGTGTAAGCTCAGTTTAATTTGAAGAAGTACAAAGCCTGGGGTTTCAGGAGGCATAATCATCAATAATATAGTTAAGATAAGTTTTCTCCCACAACCCCCTAATCCTCAATAAGGGTACTTACATATTGAAAAAATGAGAAGCTACTGTGACCCTGGAAGTCTCAGCACTTTAGTGGATTCACAAAGGCACTGAAAGGTTCACCAAGTCATCACCCAGAACAACTGTGCCACAGCTGTGGTACAAGTACACAAGCAAGATGAAGCACATCTTTCACCAGCTTACACTACAACTAGAATTTTGTTCAAGTTTCCTTGACTCAGCTAGCACTGTATGGATTGTAAACATGAGCCTCTCTCACCACATTTAGTTTTTCAAAACCCAAATCCCCAAGAACAGATTTAAAAAGAGGTTATGAGAATGAGATCAAGAGTGTAAGTGATGTTTTCGAAACTCATTTATGAATTACTATAGCTAACCATTCTTAAAACATGCAAGTCATAGCTGCATGCATTGTAAAATCTGTAGCTCACAAAAAGCCTTTAACAGCACTAGGAAAACCCATCATTTTTAATGGTTGTCATTTACCCAGAGCAGAAACAGCATCTCAACATTAGACATAAATGAATTCTCTTTAATCTAAGACGCAGATGCTGTAAACAACTTTGTTTTACATAAAAGTTTTTCAGCAGGGATAGAAATTCCTGTTGTAATACACAATCCCACATGCATAGCACTATGCCAGAACAAGCCTTTGCTGCAAGGAGCTTAAAGCAGAGTGACATAGCAAGGAATAAAGAGAATGAAAAGCAACTACATGCATTGTATTGTCAGGCTATTATTTTAGCACAATAGAACCTATAATAATCCAAAAGCTGCTCTAATCAATATCAAAATGGCCTCTGCATCTACATCACCTTTGATAAGCAACCTTATCAAGTCTAGTAACAGCAATTATTAATCCAAGACATGAGTTGCACAGTGGCAGGAATGAAAAACTTAATCAAAAAAAATAGTAATTTTTTTTTAATCCCTCCAAATTCATGCCAGACAGTAGCAGATTATATAAGGCAATACTGGAGAGGAAGAAATAACACTAAGGAAAGCAGGTCAAGAACTGGCTCTTTGAAGTTCTATGAGTATCACTTTTTGCCATGTTTTTTCATGAAATGGAGAAAATACATTTAACCTATTCTCTCACACTGTTTCAGGTGTGCCTCTCACTCTAACCATGCTGCTCATTTTGTGGCATCACTTACAGAAGTTTCTTCAATTACCATGTCAGCTGTGGTATGCACAGCTGTCCTAAGCATTTATACTGTGTTCTCCAGTATCATGTGCTGGACAAAACACACAGTTTTAGTGCAACATTAAACCCCAAACTTTAAATCTCTCAAAAAATTGGGACAACATTATTACTAGAGCAGCAGCCTCCTTTCCCTACACTCTCCTTTTTCTGCAGGCTACTACATTTATGTGGTCACACAAAAAAACACATCAGTGAATTGATCTCTTCTTTCTAATACAAAGACATGACAAAACAAAATGTAATCTAGATAGTTCCCCAAGCTGGAGAATACATTGATTATGAACTTGGGCTAGGACTAGTGAAGGAATAAGCAGCTAGTTCTGCTTCTATTAACAGTAGCTCCAGCCACGCTTATTTCTGAAATTATGGCTTTAAAGATCTATTTTGCCAGAGTTTATAAAAATATAAAAAAAATCCCCAAACTACAACAGAAAACTGCAAGCATGCAATGTTACAAATTGCACACAAGCAATTCCCACAAGCTTACACTCCCTGCCAACATTCTGTGGGATGTTTGATTATTGGTGATTAACAACTACAACATTTAACTTTTTATTTCTTGTACTTCAAAGTACTTTGGAGTATTTGTTGAAACCTGAACAGCCTCTCAACAGTAGCAGCAGAATGGATTTGGAAGCCAAAGGTGGCATTACCTATGACTTGGAAAAAAAACCAAACAGTCCTTATACTGATTTTGGAAACAAGTTCTGAAGTTACCTGCTCTCAGCATTTTTAAAATCCAAGTTCTATATTTTCATGGTTTTAAGTCAGGAATCTGACAATGGATTTTAGAAGTGTCTTTCATTTTGGAAAGCAAAACTTCTACTTCCTCAAAGTATTTTCTGTTATTTAAATTGTTCAGCTGTCATGCAGAAGCAGCCACTCCCTATCTTGCAGCAAAACATGGAGAGTTAAGCCAGCAACACAGGTTTTCAAACCTTCAGAACTGCTGTAACAAAACTAAGCTTAGAATGGTTTTCATTCATGTGTTGCACTGGTGGACAACAACAACAATATAAAGCCCAGAGCTTTGCTCAATTCAATAAAAAGCATACTGCTGAATATACAGCTCCCCTGCATGGTGTACATAGCAAAGCCTCATACCTTTCCTACGGTACATGAACCAAACTTCCCCCTAAAAATAGAATAATCAGCCTTCTAGGGAGTTTGTTCCTGAAGAACTGTGCTTTTATATCAAAGTAATCTTAAATTCTTAATAGATTTGCCTTCACTGGATGCCCTTGATATTACACATTTTGCTGAAGAACACAGCAATTGCTTGTAAGCTCATTTTAGCAGGATTTATTTAACATCAAAAACAAATTCACAGCAGAGTGCTGTGAAACAGACTGCTCAAGCCTTTAATTTCTAACCAGAAAAATAACCAAACAATGAAGTCATTTTTCTACCCAAACTTGAATTTACGTTCCTAAAATATATACTGTCCAGCAGAATGAATGCTCTTGGAGAAGGATCTTTATTAGAAACTAGCATGTAAAGTTGCTTCAGGGGATACCCAAATAAGGCCATGAAAACACACAAGTGTCCCTACATCAACCTTCACTCATGTTTGCTTTTCATGGACCACCTGCTTCATTACACAGAGATTCCATAAACCGACAGTCTCAGTCATTCTGTATCATGCACAGTTCCAAGAACTGCTGAATTCAAGGTTGAAGGACAAGATCACATTAGTTACTCCATTCTGTAAGTAAAACGTGTAACCCTAATGCTTGTTATTGGTCTATATTGACAGTTTGCTTAATTACACTTAAACTTAAAACTCATGCAACTAGCAACGTGTAAGGTAGAAGCCTCTCACTATGCTGTATTATACAAAGTGGTAGCAATTCCTGTTCTAGTCTACTTGGAAGGCTAACCTAGCATAAAAGTCTCATGAAACAATGAATTCCAGCTTCTTTCTCAAAGTTTGACTGTCTTTTCCTCTAAAGCAGCGCTAATGAAATTCCTAAAATTGGAGGAAGGCAGAGACAGATTACAAAGTTACTTCATAACTCCTGAGAAGTACCAAGGGAAGAAGTTAAGCTGTAATACAGAAGGAGTTTAACGTGACTTTTGCACCTCTTAAATTTCTCAGGTATTTAACTACTATGGTTATGTGGGATATATACACAAAAGCTTTCTATCAAGCTTGGTGTTAAAAAACCACAAAACACACAGAAGATGGTGCTGTGAAACTAAGATAACCTAGCCTAGGCAGTAAACAGGTTCCTTGCTACATACAAATTATGGACCAGATACATATCGCACTTAGAGGCACCTCAGATTGTACTTAAGAGTAGATTCCCCTATACACACACACACCCCTTCACCGAGTACAGCATCTGACCTTACCGAGTAATAGCCAAATATAGTATGCTTGACTTCACAGTACTAAACCACATATTGTGGTGGGATTTTTTTTTTAAAGTTACATACCTGCATTTAGTGGTCACTAATGAGCATTTAATTGCAAATATCAAGTATTTAAAATCCTCTTATCTACATTAACTAAAACCAGTTTCTCTCCTTTTATACTGTAATTTAGCTACACTGTGAGCAAGACACTGAATGACTCAAGTAAAAACTGTGCTGCAGAATATCTGAATGAAAGTTATTGAAACACATAGCCTTCAAAAGTGGAAAAATAGCCAGACAGAATAAAGGAACACCAGCACACACTGCCTGAAGCTGGGCTCTTGGCCTTCAGTGCAATTTTTCAAGCCAACTACCCCATTTGTCATGCACTTATAAAGCTAAAGATGAACTAACTGGCTGGTATCTACACTGCTGTACAAACCCAGAAACAAAGTTCTTTCCATCCTTTTTCCCTGTTTAATACAATACCTACCCTCCTAGAAACATAGGAAAACTGCCTATTTCCTTTCTCTCTCTAAAGACTATTTAAAAAATACATCCTTTGCAAGAAACTCCTTATTATGTTCTCATCGTTCATTTTTTTAATAGCAGATTATCTAGTGATTTCACACCAAGCCAGGTAATAACCCTTGTTTATTCAAGGTTCACCTTCATGGTTTGTTTATACTGTTCTTCAATTGATCACCAAGGTCTATTTATTTTTCTTCTCTACTACTGCCTCTCTTTTTCAGTTACCAGTTATGGAGTCCGTGGAACCACAAGCACTACCACTGTATCATACCACACCATCAGGCTGGCTGGATATGTTAAGACACTAACCGAACAATAAATACACTATTGACCATAATACATTAAGCCAGTAGCTCTATAGCATTTAAAACTAATAAGGAAAATCTCATTTATTTCATAAGCATTTTAAATCCAACTTCCATTTGAAAAACTGAGTAATACTCAAATTTCTACCTTTACCTCAACCCACAAGATCTGTGAAATCAGAAGAAAATGAAGGTTGCAGCTTTCCTAGAAGATATCACATGATATACGGTAAGAATACTACACAACCAGCTTTTATTAAGGCAATCATAAAAATCACACTTTGAGCTGAACATTGAAGCAATAACCATTCTCCACATCTACTAGAAGTTTGACAGCTCTCTTCTTGGATAAGTATTTCCCAGCCTTCTTGGTGGATCGGTACAATCAGAACTAGTAGTACTCCTAGCCTCACCAAAAATAGTTTTGTTTTAGAGCAGATCCACATTCAGTTCTATCAAATTATTTTAAATTGGTTATTTTAAATAGGTTAGCTAGATTTAGGCAAGCAAGGGGTCTTGCCTAGACAAGGTAAATTTGTTTGTACAGCTATATAAATAAACCTTCACAGAAATCCAGCTTGTATTTAAAGCTATTGTACATATAGGTTTCCCCAACTACATCTTTTCTTCTATATGGTAAACTCCCTAGTGTTTACTAAGACAGATACCTATATATTTGAAAGTGCAGAAAGTCCAGTCCAGCTGGGCTGCCTTATATGCAGAAATCCTAAGAGACATAAACAGCACAGAAACAGGAAGCCCAACACCCAGACAGAAATATGGCAGTCTTAACACCATCCACAGCACTCTTTACAAGTAAGGTCACACCTATTCCAACGTCCTTGCTTTGATATAGAGGGAACTTTTCCACACATCACCAATGTTTAAATTAGCTTAGAGCCTGGCTTAAATGTAAGCCTGATGTATCCGTTTAGCTCAGCTTTTTTTGCAAACTTCACAGAGGGATACATGGTGTGCCTAGATGGGGCAAAACACGACACAAGTAAGTAGCAATTTCAGCTGCAGAGACTAAGAAGAAAAATTGTGTTGAAGGAAGAAAAACTTCTCTCTTCATCCTGAAGAGAAGGCTCCAGGGAGACCTTATTGCAGCCTTCCATACTTAAAGAGAGCTTACAAGAAAGATGGGGACAGACTTTTTAGTACGGCCTGTGGCAATAGGACAAGGGGTAATGGTTTTAAACTAGAAGAGCGTAGATTTAGACTAGATACAAGGAAGAAATTTTTTACAATGAGGGTGGTGAAACACCAGATTGCCCAGAGGTGTTAGATGCTCATCCCTGGAAACATTCAAGGTCAGGTTGGACAGGCTCTGAGCAGCCTGACCTATTTGAAGATGTTCCTGCTCATCGCAGGGGGGTTGGACTAGATAACCTTTAAAAGTCCCTTCCAACCCAAACTATTCTATGATTCTATATTCCACATCTGCCATACTCATGGCAGTCTTGTGTGTATGCATACTCCTGTGCTGTCCACAGCTAGAATAGGCTGGGAAGATCTATCCACCAGATGGCATAGCTGGGAAGGTAGGAAGGAAAAAAAAAACACCATGAAGAAAGTCCACACACTGAAGCAAGAAATGAGGCCATCATCTTTTTCTGTACCACAGTGCAACTAAGCCTAATCCATGACTAGAATTCTGAATACCAGTGCAAAAGGAAACAGTCTTAAGACTAATTTGGCCTATTCACCTTTATGGTCACATCTCAGTCCAAAAGTGTTTTAGTGAAGCTACAGAAATTTGCGTTTATATGACCTGTAAATCTTTGCAGATTCACTTATGAGTGAGTGCTTTATCAAAAGAAATCTTACAATAAAGCTCAAAGTATTTCCAAGATCAGTCAGGCACACATTTCAGAGCACTAGCATCTCCCCCACTATTCCAGTAAAGAAACAGGAATTGGAATTTAAGTCTGGAAGTAGAGGAAATAAGAGAAAGCATTGCTACGTTCAGAATTTATGCATGCAGTACACACTTTAGTTTTACTTTCCTCCAAACACAAGTTATTTAAAGTATCACTAACTAGTAACCAAGTACTAGACACGTTTCAAGAGAAAGTAAATTCAAAACAAGCTCTTACCATTCTTAAATTCAGCACTTAACCAATGAATAAAGAGGATAAGAACTTGATATATGCAAAAGAACATGGAAATTAAAAGCTAATGTCCTAGAAGACTATCACCATACATTACACTATGGTTCAGCTGAGTCTTTCTGAAAACTATCCCCAATTTAACTCAAGAGTTAATGAGTCTGGCTTTCAGGACTCAAAAGATCTCTAAAATAAGTACACATTCAAGATAATCATGCATGTACATGTGTTGAGGGTTGGGAAGATGTTCTTGATGAATTCTTGCAAACAGCCTGGCAACAGGCTACTTCATATTGATATCCTGGGGGAAAAAAAAAAAAAAAGGAAAAACAAAATAACACATGGAGATTAAGACAATATAAGTAGGTAATTCCAATCAAAAGGCAAGTTAATGTGTCATATAACCCAAAAAGATACATAGTCTTGAGCAACAAGGGTAAAAACAG
Source organism: Elanus axillaris (assembly GCA_026212715.1). Lineage (NCBI taxonomy): Eukaryota > Metazoa > Chordata > Aves > Accipitriformes > Accipitridae > Elanus > Elanus axillaris. Next base: position 3,063,474 of record JANZLQ010000057.1, on the reverse strand, counting down.
TTTAGAGTAACCTAATTCAAGTAAGAGCAAGAACTCATGACATCTAATATCACAGCCTGGAAACAGGTGTCACCAACCAGCCACCCAATGACAGCAGGGAAGTTTCCTATTGCTGTGGCTTTTGATATGTATTTGCTACTCTTTAAAATTTACACGCAGCATCCACTGAGACACATTTGTAGACTGCTATTCAAACTTAAGAGCTATCCATTTCACTTAGAGTAACCAAAAGGACTAAATGTGTACTGCATGACAACATTTCCTAAAATTATCTTTTTGTTATTTCAATGTGCATTTTTTACAGCTCAAAACCCATGTTTCCTTAAGTCAAAGTTGAAGTGTAATGGAGCCAAAAAGCTTGCTTTAAACTAACTAATTGTTCTAGAGGTAAGAGTCAATACCAATTTTTCTGTGCAAGCAGCATGGGGAGGGATTCATACTCACTTTACCAGAACAGGTCAGCTAAGCAACAGCATGAGCTCCAGCATGTGAGCTGCCAATTGTACAAAAAACAAAGCTTCATTGTGAAATACTACTATTTGAACCACAGCTTAAAACATTATATGCTAGCAGTACAACAAATAAAATATGCTAAATGGAAGCAAAAATAATTCATATACAATGCATTCTTTAAACAGGTTTTTTCCCCCCAAATAAAACCTGCAAGAATCTGTTCCCCTCCAGATACAGGATGTTGTACAAGGCACTCCTACTACTGTTAGTAAGTGACAAGCAGAGAAAAAACACCCCATTTACCTTAAGAATCTTCCTAATCTCTGCTCAGAAAGAAAAACAGATGAAAAAATTATAAGCAAAGCTTGATTCAGAAGTTGCACATCCATATCCCTAAAGATAAAAGTACTATGGAATACAATGCACAGATTAGGTTGCTTGGACATGAGGCACCCAATCATAACCCAAAAAGCTAGAAAGTTGCAACACAAGTATTTATGGTGTATGTAAATGGTATTGAAGACATTTAAAGTCTTAATTAAAAAAAGAGATAAGCAGAGTAACATTTAATGTAACAGGGAGCAGAACAATCCAACAAGTTGCAAACAAAAACACTGCAGAATCCCTGCTCTTAAAGTGATCTGTATTTAAGTAACTACACTGATGAGCAAACAGTACCTTTCAAAGAGTTTTTTTAAAGTGTGTCTCAAAAAACCCATCACCACATACACACATGCAATTTGATGTCCTGAAAAACTCCGCACTACAAAGTCAACTTTTACTAGGTTACTATTTGGTTTGCCTTAAAATCTTACCTACTAATCTGGGTTTTAACACCCAGAAAAAGGAAGTTTTATCTGTATTAGTGATCAGATAAACTTTTGACTGATACCTGCAGGTTTCTTCATACTATACTACACTGTATACCTTAAATCACAAACATAAGCAAAATTGCCCAAAGCCTTTATGTATTTTAAAATATTGATTTTATTCATAAAAGTTTCACATCTAAAAAGAACAGATAGCAACTACTACAAAAATCCTCAAAACCCTAAAAACTCTGCTTTGCAGTAATTCAGCTGAACAAAGCTTTCAGACTTACAAAACTTGTGTCAATTCCAGAACTGTACAGACTCCATAAATTCCTTTCTATACACCTTCTGCAAAGTGATCCAACTATCCAGCAACCAAATAAGTGAACAGCACATAGCCATGCATGTATTCTCATCTCCTACATACCGGGTATTTGTGGAACGTGTTATGAAAGATTAATAGAAGAGGCCTAAGAAGACTAAACATTCAAAACATAACTTACATAAGAAGAAAATGCTATCAGTAATTCCTCAGCTTCTCCAAAAGCAGGGAGTAAGTCTGTCAGGTAAGTAAGTCCTCCTTACTCTGAAGGAAAGACTCACTATTTATATTTAATACACACAAAGCCTTTCCTCGGTTTTATTAGCCATCCATGACAGCCACTTTTGGAAACTGGCCCGTAGGCAAGCAGAGGAATGCCAGCGCACTAAATCCCTCTGCTTCCACTTACGCTCACGTACGTACAACTCCATACCTAACGCAGCTCGTACACGTTATTTTAAACGCGGAAGACTGCGACTAACCCAACCAGAGGAAGGGTAAAGCCGCCCATAGCTCAGCTAGCAAGGCTTCTCCAGCTCACCCCTCAGCCAGGCAGCTGCAGCGGGGTGCAAAAGGGGAAAAGAAAAGCGAGGCTTTTTTTTTTTTTCCTTTTAAATAGGACGGCAGCCACCTCACTTAAACAGGGCGGACGGACCCCCGCGCACACCATCGCCGACAGGACGCTTAATGCGCCCCTCCTCCCTCCGAGGGGCTCCGCAGGGCCGGCACCGGGGCTCGGGGCACCGGCGAGGCAGGCCAAGCCCCCACCCAGCCACCACCCCGGGTCCGGCGGCAACGGGGGAGGCGCTGCCCCCGCTCCCCCGGCCGCAGCGCGGGACGAGCCCGCCCCGCCAGCTTCCCCCCACCCTGCCGGCAACCCCGGCTCCCGCGGGGAGGCGACGGCGCCCTCTCCACCCTCCGTAGTGCGCGCGTGGGGCGCCGGGGCGGCCGGGCTGCCCGGCGCCGCGCTCACCTTCCAGCAGACGGGTGATGAGGCTGTCCACGTTCAGCTCCCCATCCGCCATTTTGTGGCCACCAGGCTCGGTCCCGGGCAGGGAGAGGGCGGGGTAGAGGGTGCTCCACGGAGGAGGAGGAGCAGGGAGCAGCGGCGACAGCTGCGGTGGCGACAGCTACAGTAGCTCCCCCCACCTCCCTCCGGCAGTCCCCTGCGGCGCCCGGCCTCTCCCGCGCTGGCAGCCGAAAGCGCCGCGCCCGCTCCTGCACCGCTAAATGGGGGGGGAAGCCGCCACCCCTCCCCCCTGCGCCTTCTCCCCGCCTCAGAAGCCAGCAGGGCGCATGCGCTCGCTCACTCTTACCGCCGCGGCTCTGCCTCTCCGCGCTCCAGCTACCGCGCAGGCGTCGAAGGTGCTGGCGGGCTCAGGGGCACATGCGCAGCGCGTCACCCACCCACGCACACAGGCACCCTCCCTCTTCGCCGCCGGTGTACTAGTAACCCCCTGGGTGCGCAGTGCTGCGGGCGCCGCAGGCCTGGCCAGGCCAGGCTGGTCAGGTTAGCCGCTCACGTGCCGGCCTGCGGCCCTGGCACGAGGGAGCTGCCCAGCCTTTGCGCCCTGGGCTGGTCTCCCCCATGCCTGCTTTCTGCCCGGGCCGGGCCTCGGCGCCGGGGGGCTCGCAAGCCAGGCCCCGCGGCGCCTCCTCTGGGTCAGCCCCTTCAGGCTTTCATGGAGCGCCAGGTGAGGAAGCTTTTCCTATCGCGACGCCCGCAGCGGCAAGTCCTGAGGGATTGGGCTGCTCCGCCGGCCGTTTCTATAATTTGGAGAGCAGCAGCTCCGAGGGCTTTATCGTGGATGTAGGGATGTTTGGCACTTCTCATGGCGCCCCACTTCCTTGTAGCGTGTTACTACAGGAACGTGGTAGCTTTGCCTGAAAAGAGGTTACACTGGCAGCCATTAATTATGCACAAAAGGCAAGAAAATTGAGACTTAGTAGGCTGCGTGTAACCTGTGTGTCACCTCTTTTTCTGCTTAAGCTGCGCCTGTGAAAGCTCACAGTTTATTAAAAAAATTGTCAGAACTGGAATGAGAAGTTGTGCTCTTCATAGCCCTACTCTAGCACAGTTGTCAGAAGAAACTCCTAACCAACGTGGTGTATGTTTCATTGCAGCTGGACCTGCTCAGAGTACTTTTTTTGGTGATTTCTGAAACGTTTTTATTTAAGATGAGCTCTCTAAAGACATGTTAGTTTACATACATTTGTCAACAGATGCTTGGCTTGCTTGGCTGGACAGAGAAGTGCTTTAAAATGTAGGTGGTGAAAATTTGTGAACTGGGACAGCAGGCAAATGCACGTGTGTTGACAAAATAACAAAGTGCAGATGTTCTAGAAAAAAGAGGCCACTTACCTAAATACAGATGTTGATGTAGAAGCTTATCTCTGTGAGCTCAAACTTGAATGTTTCCATCAGTCAGTATAAACCAGCAAAATCCTGTCACCTTAAATAATTTCAAAACCAAAGTTTTTATCTCTTGATGAGGAGAAAATGAGTATGAGCAAAACAAAAGCAATTAGGACAAGGCAGGGCAATGATTAGGCATCAGATGATGCTAGGTGTCCAGACAGTCAGGTAAAAGAACACTCCTTTGAAATACCTACACAATGATAATAAAGTTTCACTTGCTACACTGAAGTAAGAGGAAGAAACTCCAGAAAAGAAAATAGATTTTGTATCTTCATTTGTAGGCAGCATATATGGAAATGTAATTCCAACTCATCTGCTGAAAGCATACACAGCTATTCTTTCTTATTTTTCAAATTCTGCTAGTAGTGAAAATCTAAATTAAAAAAAATCTTAAAATATATTCTTTTTTGTCAAACCAGGAAAAAAAATTATTCAGGTTTTAAAGTAGTTATCCCAGCTGCTTTATTGCTGCCAGAACTAATAGATCTGCAGTCCCTCTTGAGCTTTTAGGAATTGTCCCAATTTCATTTCACGCAGCCGAACTGCCCTGAAGGTTATTTTAAGGCATTGCAACGTCAGGTTCAGACATAATAATATTATATTATCACAGAATATTCTACACTGAACAAAATGGGGATATGAAATTATCTTTCACTGTGGCATAAAGATAAAAATTAATGTCTTCCAAAACTCCAGAAGATACTAAACTTTCAGATACACTGAGCAAAACATAATTTCCTAACTTTTTAATAGGCATGTCAGTATGTTCCAGAAACAATTCAGCAGCATAACAGCAAAATAATTTAATAAGTGGAGATGCTATGGAACAGAACAAACTGCAAGAAATATGTCACTTCTTTCCTTGTAGATTCTGTGCCAGTACCTTATTTTATTTTGCCACATCACATCTGAACCCACATTGACCTGTATAACTGTGGTATTGCATTACTGAGGATCTCTGGTAAATACATGAAGCTAGTTTTTCCTACTCCATTTCACTACTTCTCTGTTTTCTCACTTCTCTGAAGGATAGCATCACACTGGGTCATATGATGAGGAAAGCCTGCTGGTGCTGTCCTCAGCGTCAGAAGTATGACACCTCATGGGACACCTCTCAGTTCCCATCACAGATGCATCCCAGCTTGCCTTCTCTCCTCCATCATGTGGTGGGAATGTGGCTGGGTTACAGAGGCACTCCCCAGCTGTACATGGGTTGTCCAGTGGGAGGATGGTCACCTCACTGTGCTCCATAAACCTGTAAAGTTTGTTCCCCACCCCCTCCTCGTAGCTTGAGCAGGGAAATGAGTACATGAGTTTCTCCCTCAGTGGGTAAAACTTGACAGGTCCTGTGGTTTATGTTGGCATAATCCCAGTACAGTAAATAGAATTAAAAGATCAGAGAATGAGGCCCATTGTCTTCTTTGATTCAGAAAGAAATAGTTAATGTGGACTGAATGCATTTTCTTTGATCAAGGGGAGATGCCTAGTAATTTTTGGCATTATACCTGTCCTGTGTTCAGCTGGGGTAGAGTTAATTTTCACAGGAACCTGGGAGGGGGCACCTCTGTGACAGCTGACCTGAACTAGCCAAGGAGCTATTCCATACCATGTGACATCATGCTCAGTATATATAAATGGGGAGCGGGCTGGGGGGTGTCTCTTGGCTTTCGATGGGGGCAGTGGCGGAGCATCGGGTTCCGGGTGGTGAGCAGTTGTACTGTGCATCATTCATTTCGTTTATTCTTTTATTTGTATCATTGTTGTTCTAACTTCTCTTTTTGTGTTGCCCCAGTAAATTGTCCTTATCTCAACCCTTGAGGTTCTGGGTTTTTTTTTCTTTTTCTGATTCTCCTCCCCATCCCACCGGAGGGGGGTGGGAGGAATGGGCAAGCGGCTGTGTGGGCCTTTGTTACCAGCTGGGCTGAAACCATGAAAATACCATACACAGGTACAGGCCAAAGATGCCTAACTGGCGATTCAGGTAGCAGGAGGAGCTGAACATTGCTGATACCTGTGGAGAATTCTCATTAATAGTGCTCAACTTTCTAAACTTCCTTTCAGTTATTTTGAAATTTCCTCTCATGTCCACCATCATGGCTTTGCTTCTAACTTTGCCCTACTTGGTCTCAGTGTCATTTACCCTAAATAACCTGTGTCTCAACTTTCCTCTCCTTATCTGCATGCCATCTTCAAGGTGTCCTTTAATTTGCATTGGTCTTCTGCTGAGTTTGTAAGATTTGACGGACAGAAATTGCCAAAGAAGTTGGCAAAAAAATTACATGTTAGTAAGTATCATGCCCTAAACTGTGGCTCTCTAGACATGAGTTCTTTCTTATGCTTCTGCTGCAAATTTGAGACTGCTGCATCCCCAGCTACAGAGCGCTGTCTCAGCATCTCTGATGTTACCTACTCTTTCCTAGTAACCTCATGTTGGTTCAGCCAGTACTTCTGCTACTCACTGCATTTTAAAATTAGTGTACTATATGCACTTTTAACTTATTTACTATGCTATTGTAACTTGCAAAAACCACGGCCCAGCTACATTACCATCAGTTACCCACTAGACAGCTCATGGCTGTATTTTACAGCATTATCCCATCACTTTAGCTTGTTTCTAATGTACTCTGTCACCTCTGCCGACTGTAACTCAGGGCTGACTGCAGCTGTTGGGTGGATGGGAAGAGCCAGGTGGTTAGTTTTCCAGCATGTTATTAGGAGCATGTTCTCCCTGGGCAGTGATAGCTGAACCACTGCTGCCTCTTCAGTGGGCTTTTTCAGTTTCTGACTTGAAACAGAAATTAGTGATCCAAATTGACAATGTATTTTCTTAGGATAGTTTATTTACAAAATATTCACAGGTCCTGTTTCTTTAGTTAGAAATGGCAAGAAACTGTATGGAGGTAACCTCAAAATATACAAAGACTGCAGATAAATAATCACTGTTTTGTCCCAAAAGTTTAGATTCAGAGGCAGGTGCAGAAAACCAAACAGATGCCACTCCATAGCACTTTATGGCCCTTTTTTGTTTCTCAGTATTTGTACCAAAGCTGGGTAAATAGTAAGTTCTGTTATATCCTTTTAAGATTAAAAACCCCAAACCCATACTACTCTTCTACACTGAGATAAACCCAAGACTTTATCAACTTTCCTGAGAAATTAGAGGAGGAGGAGAGTCCCCAACTAGCAAATGGTTTGGGGGCACATACCTAGGATGTGAAAAACTCTTCTCTGAACTGCTGCCTCCAAGGCAGGTCTCTTGGTATCACTGTTTGGAACTGCAACACTTCGTATAAATAAATAGCCACTGGGGCAGGGACTTGAGTCTGGATCTGTGTCAAGTGAATGCCCCAATCATTCAGCAAACAGAACTGCTCCATCTCCATCTCTGTTGATGTAGCTATTATAGTTTGTAGAAATAATTAAATATTAATCCAACCAAAGAGGCAGGGTGTTATTAAGGTAACACACTGTAAATACTCTACATACATTTTACACTTATTCTTTCCACTTCAAAGAGCTAATAGGAAAGTCAGATTCAGCCTCCCCAGATTCTTGTCATACATTTGCTTGTCATCACCTGGGCAACTTTAGTGACCTCTCAGTTTTAATTCCCACATTTGTAAAATAGGAATAATAATACATGTGAACCTTTCCAGGGAGTGAAGAGACATAACTGAAATATTTGAAACACATCTTTGGTTGATACACCAATGTATTTGCTATAATCATCAAAGCTTTAGTAATAGTAGTTTTTGAAGAACAAGATTTTTTTTGTAGATTAATACTGACCCTTGATTACTATGAATGTAGTTCTGCCCTCATTGCCTGTTATGCATACTTAAAAGGCAGGGCAGGTCTAGATGCTCCCTTATTTTCTCTGGAATTAAAACAAGAAAACAGATTGCTGATGTCAGGAACCAATGGGGAACCAGTAAAAAAAATAGAATAGCAACTTCAATCCAGCAAGTGTGACTTGAAAGTCTTATTTTGAAAAGAGCAGCTATGCCTGCCCTATTCCAATAGCTCCCAGCTGGGTTCTAGAGCCTGGGCAAGATAAGCACTGCCTCGAAGGTATGAGAGAGCTTCCCCGGAGCCACATGCAAAACAAGGACAAGGTGAGGCATACCCAGTGGTACGTATCACAGATTACTTCATCCCTTAGTGTCAGAACTATTTAAAAGTGTGAGGAAGGGTTTTTTTTAAAATTATATTTATTAGCATATGATACAATCTCAGCTCCCCTGGCAGCCTGTCCTACTGCCCACAAACTATGAGAAATACATAACACCTGCTGTGGCATTCTTCCCCAAGCGAGGATGAGGGAAGGACTTCTGAGGCAAAATAAGACAAACTATTTGGACCTGCAGGATCTGCAGTTTGGGGAATGTCAATCAAGTTTACTATTCCTCTGCATTGGAGAGATAAATGTTCTTTTTGTCCTGTTTCCCAGGAAAGAACAGCTGTGAGAACTGAAAGTGTCTGAATCCATTTTCCTAAGTAAACATGGGAATATTTAGTTTCAGCAAAACCAGATGGTTTATGCTCTGTGAATTTGCTGGCATTTGACACCAGCAGCCAGAGTTTCACAAAATGTGTGCAGAGCATTAGAAAGAACTTTGAACTCAGGGACCCCAACACAAGAAAGGAAAGCTATGAAGGTAATAATAATGGACTGACAAAAAGCCCCAACCTTTATCCAGGGATCTCCAAGTGCTCTCTAAATATTATTAATCGCACTACATAACAGTCCATGAAGTAATTAAATTTTGATACACATTTCTCTCAGAGGGTTACACTAAAGATGAGAAGGTAAATGAGTTCCTCCAGGTTATGCAGTGTCATAGTCTAGTCTCCTGTGTGCTCTGACCATCCACATGTCTCTTTTCTTGCTAATGCATCTCTAGTGTGCATCTCTAGTGTGTCCTCTGTCATATTCCCAGGACACGATTTTTAAATGTGAAACCATTACTGTTAACAGCACAGGGACAGGATTGCAGCATATGCAGCATGCATCGCTATAGCTGGGACATCTGAGTGTTCTACGGGGAATTTATACTATGCTAAAGAGATTTGTGAATAGCCCTCAAACCTCTTGCTAATGGCAGTTGCAATGCGTGTTAAGTGTCTGAAGATGCTTAATTATTTGGTGATTTTTTTATTGATTTGTGTCGTTATTGCATAACATAACTCTGTAATAACAAGGCATCTCTGAATCAAGTGATTTTCAATCACTCAATAATTAAACTATGCAGTTCTGATAGGTAAACTGTTTTGTTGGACTGCTGGGAAGCTGATGTGATTTGCTCAAGATTACTCATAGCTTGGAGAGCAAGGCTACAGGGGCTTCAGGCCTCGTGGTCACTGACGGCTGCAGCATGTATTCCTGAGCCAAATCCAGCCCTGCTGACTCCCTGTCATCAGCTGCATGTAAAAATAGGCTTGAGAGGGATTTCTTTTTACTTGCAATTTCAGAGTGAACCTGCCTACAAAAGCACATCGGTTTCCTGATCACTTAGTGAAATGCCTGTTTACTGTGAATCACTAGGTACTGCTTCTAAGTCCTACAGCTGTGAACCCTAAAGTGTGTCCTGGTTGCAGGACACAGCAGAGGTCTAAAGCGTCTCCTTGGGTGTTGATTTCCTTTGGTTTCCAGGGGAGAAGCTGTGTTGTGCTCTGCTTTATCCCATTGTTTGCATGACAAAGGGTGTGCCACTGAGCACACCTACCCTGCAGTTGAGGCAATGCTATAATTTAATATACTTCATGATCAGCATTTTAAGAGTTTGAATTTGCCATTTCTCCATTATGTAATTACATAATAATAGTAATGATAATTTAACTAACACAATGTACGTGGAGTTTTGCTGTTGCTTCTTATGTAAATCAGATATACTTAGCAATATGTTACAAAATAGATATATGTATTTCAGACTGAGATGTAAGAGGTTACTTTGGCTCTGAAAAACTAAGAAGGAGCTGTCAGGGAAACCTATTTTATAAAGAAAGAACTATTTAGTTATAACTCTTCATCTCATGGTTCATACACCAACGTGGAAACTGCAGAGCTTCAAGGTGTTTAAATTAAAACAAACCAACCCCACTGTATTTTCTGCCTTTTAAGAGAAATTCAGATACTTAATTTAGATTCCAAAACTGCAGTGATATACAGGTGAGGAATTTGAGCCTGAATTTAGATATAGTAACATGAATGACTAATAAAACATTGAGGAAATAGCTAATCTTTAGGTACAAAGGGGCATTTATTTTAGTTGTTAATCTGCCCATGAGAAACAGATACTCTCTATATTTGAAGTACACTCCAGAAGAATTAAAAAGGAATTTAAAGTCAAATTTAGGTATCAAAATGTGTCAGATACCTTGACTTCTACCAAATTGTAACACATACTGCTCATTCCTATTAACTTATGTGGTATTTTTATTATCTATCAAGTATTCCAATTTATCCTCATTATTCTAAAAATAGTTCATCTGCATACAGTATGGCTCAGAAGAGCAGGAGCTGGGAGACCTCACATCACTGTGACTAGTAGTGATAGGTCACACTGACGGGTTTAAGCCTCAAGTCAGCAAAACTTAAGACTTTGAAAGCCTGTGTGGGCTTAGCTAAGAGGAGGCCATTAGCTGTCGTTAAGTGGGTTTTGAGGGATGTACACTGTGGCCCCCCAAAAAGCATATCCTGGGTCTGTGGAAACACACATGACCAGGGCTGGCCACACAGCACTTTCCTGGTGGTGGCTAAAGGTGGTCTCTCCAAGCTCCCGCCGTCCATTTCCACTATGATTTGCCATCGCTGCAATCATGCTGGTGTGTTTGTGGGACTGCACTACAAGCCAGAGGTCCACAGTGATCCAGATGGATAAAAATTCCCTCTGGCTCTCCAGAAAGCTCTAGCTTTAACCCATGTTGCTTTGAGTGATCTGGTGTACAGCACATCTCCCAAACATGCCTGTCTCAGCCCAGCTGAGAAGACTGAGGACCGTGGTATGAGGGTGAAAGGGGCAATGGCAAACCATGGTGGGGGACTGGGTGAGCAGCGTCCCAAAGTGATGCTGTGGCGTAGCTGTACCTGGCAGCAGGCTAGCAGGGAGGCTGCAGCCCCGAGCTGCTGCTCTCGTATCCTACTGAGTCATCACATGACTTCAGATAAGCCATGTGCTTTATCATGCCTCAGCCTGCCATCTGCAAATCAGTGATAACAAAATTTAAATAATTCGGAAGAATGTAGCAAGGCTTAACTGAGGTTTGTAATCTGTTTTGGACTCCTTACATGCTACAGTAGTGCAGTGTTTAAGGTATCGTTGTTATGGAGCGTGTTGCTAGTAGTGCCGTCTTCCTTTAATATTCTCTGCAAACCTGCTCTCTTCCTACTTTCATTATCAGTGCTCGGCTTTGGTGTCAATGTGTTGCTTGGACACCTTCTGATTTAAATTTCATATTTTGATTCCTGGTGATAACTTCAAACACCAATTTTCTTCTGCTACACTATACAGCGTTTTTCGCATTTTAATGAAACCTAGCAACCATAATGTAAATTGGAAATAACTGCAGCCCATTAGACTATTGAAATCCCTGAGGATTTGAACTATTCACTATTAACAGAACTTGTATAATTATAGGTTAAGATATCATTTAGGCATTTAGCATACATCAGCTCCACTGTTAATTTTTAACTCTTGATCTGTATTAGTAACCTCAGCTTCCTAAATTAAAGGATATGTCTCCAATTAGCCTAAATTTAACATTCAAGAGCACATCTCTGGTGGGACGATGCTTATAAGTTTAGAACATCTAGGCAATTTCAGCTGAGCTATTGAAGCTCTATCACAAAGTGGAAGAGAAAACATTTTCTTATAAACACTTCCATGACTTTCACAGAGGCAGAAGTAAAAGGACAAAGCTGCATTTTGTATAAGGCCCAAAGCCAAAAGGGTGACAGGCGTTGCAGTCCTCTGCCCCTGTAAGGACCCCCAAAAAAGCCTGTACTCAGGGCAGAGACAGTTGGGTCATTGAATGAGACTACTGAGTCCAGACCTGTCTGACTCAGGCAACAAGAAAATACTGAGATACATGTAGAGTGAGAGAAAAAGAGCGAGTGCTGATATATTTAGTAAAAAAAACCACCACCAAACAACCATCTTACTTTCCCTAAGAACCTTGCCTGTGTTTAACCTAGCATGCCTGGGTAGGACACTTCTGTTTGTACACAGTATGTGTTAGGTATGTTAGTACAGTGCAGACAATTACAGCACCTGTGTGATACATGGCCCTTTCATTTTAGTGGTCTATAAACAACATTCTTCACGAGTTTTAGAGTTAAGCAATGTAAATCCCTCATTCAAAGCTGAGCTCCTTTTTGGGGTTGTCCCCAGGAATTTAAAAATTGAATCACTTTCTTGAGCATCTTCTTTCCGAATAAATGACCAGAAAACTTAGTGTGACAGATGATAGTTAAAATTTCATATACTCATCCATTAAAATATGAGCAGTTCCTTATCAGAATAAACAGTAATTGGCTGGTTAGCTTTCAGCAACCACTGGGTAGCTTTAACTCTTTCCTAGGGGTCAGAAATACTGCTGCAGTATCTTTGATAAGACTCAGTGTTTGTCTTTTTCTTCTGAAAGCAGTGAGCTGACTTTCAGTTTGCTAAAGTACAAATTAGGTCTTCTGTTTTCTCTCCTGTTCCACCAGGAAGAAAAGATTTCAGGTAATCATCTGTGTATTTTTCATACCATTTGGTACCTGCTTTAGACGATTAGCTCACTCTGCATAACCCTGGGTAATCACACTTCCACTTGTGGTAAGCCCTTTTAAAATATGTAGCTAGGAAATGTGTGGGTGATTATCAGTCCGTTCACACATGCTGGTCAGAAGTTGGACTGTAATCTTAAAACTTTTCAGTCCTGGCCAGCATTGAGAAAAGGTAGAGCTTTTGACAGGGTCCTCTCATATATGCATAAATTCAAGAAAATAGATGTCAGTAAACATCAGTAAGCTTATTAATGAAGAGAAATGCAGTACACCGGGTAGATGTATAACTGTGTCATAAGTATAATTCAAAAAATGGTTGTAATATTGATGAGTGTCTCCACGGGAAAGCTCTGTGTGGTAAGAAATCCTCTTGCTGGGAAATCTTCTTATAAACTTATAATGGCAACCATTACAGAGAAGGGAGAAAGCACTAAACTGGAAAATGCTATTAAAATTGTTGTAGAATCCAAATTATTCAAAGCTTAGTCACGACTCTCATACAGCAAAATTTGTCACAAAGTATGGATTTTATTTGAAACAATTGGAATCGAAAGATTTTACTGCTACTACCTGACTCTGTTAGAACAAATGCAAAAAGAACATTTTCAGCTCACAGCACACTGAGGATTTTTCCAGTTTTCTTTCACGTAGGAGATTGAACTCTATCATATAAAACCTTTTGTCATGTAAAACACTCACTATAGCATGTATATCTTTATAGTTAGACCTCCAAAAACATGTAGGTGCCTCAGTCTTAAACAGCTCCTCTGGCAATTCCAGATTTGAAAACCACGATGCCCATAGTCACCCTATCAGCCTCTGAATAAAGGCTTTGGTTGGTAAATCTCAGATTTGTTATGTCCTCTGTGTGCTTGCAAGCCTCTTTCTGAGCACGTCCAGGGGTGGTTCAGCATGGGCAGTACAGATACCTCAATGTCTCTGTTTCATGAGGATCCATGAATTTATCATTCCTTTGTCTATATTGCTTGTCCCTGATGCCAGGATTATTTGTGTCCAACATAAAGAATATGCCATCTACTACAAAATCCATTAACAAAATCCATTAACAGCTCTGAGAGTAAGTACCAAAGCTTACATGTCCTACTGCATGGCATGTTGCCCTAACCACTTGTCCAAGCCCCGTGACTCTGGCAGCACAGCTGCCTACAGGCCAGCCTTACTAGCAGGAGGAAATGTTTTCCTCTTTCTCAGACTATGCCATAGATTGGGGATTAGAGTATGCCCTGGACAGCATCACATATCTTGATCACAAATCTCGTTTCCTGGGTGCACGCTTTAGCTGATAGGTCATTCTACAAAGCTGGCCATCACCACCACAGCCTTGTTTTAGAGTAAGGAGCCAGACCCCCCAACCTCCTGAGCAGGACAAGAATTAAGCAGGGTGCCAAATGCTTGACTTAAGCTGGTCCTGTTTTGAGCTGGGGGATGGACCCAATGACCCCCAGATCCCATCCAGCCTAAATTGCTCTCTGTACACCTTTGCGTATTACTACTTACAGACTAATTCAAGGCAGCTCCCTGGTTAGCATGTGGGATTTTTCATCACTCTTTGGAGGATGCTTATTCTACTCCTTGGTTGTACGGGATGTCTCTATGCCTGCCTTGAGTACTTTGAATCACTGTACATGGGCACGGACCTACTTCTCAGCCCTTGCAATTCCTCAGTAGAGCTGCATAAGTAGGCAATCTGGCCTCATCCTCTGCCTCTCCTTGTGCAGGTTTATCTCTGAACCCTTGCAGATTTCTTTTTAAAGCTGTCAAATGTTTAGGGAATTTGGATTTCTCTCATCTACTCTGGAATTTTACCTTTAATTACTGAGCACAAAGACTTTTCCCACTCTAATTAAACACCTTTTGCCTCAAGTGTTGACTATCTGTGTCTTTGCATGATCATTTACTTCAAAGATATTAAAAGCATTTTCCCTTGTGCATTCCAGATGACTTGCTAGTGACAACATTCATGCATTTAATTATTGTCTCTCATTAAGCATATGATTTCCAAAATATTTCTGGAACATGATCTTACAGTTTTCTCTTTCTCTCCCCCCCCTTGCCCTTTTCAACCCAATTACAAGAAAAAGTACAAAATAGGTTTTGGCTGGGATAGAGTTAATTTTCTTTCTAGTAGCTGGTATAGTGTTACAGTTTTGGATTCAGTATGAGAAGAATGTTGATAACACGCTGATGGTTTCAGTTGTTGCTAAGTAGTGTTTAGACTAAGTCAAGAATTTTTCAGCTTCTCATGCCCAGCCAGCCAGAAAGCTGGAGAGGCACAAGAAGTTGGGAGGGGACACAGCCAGGGCAGCTAAACCAAACTGGCCAAAGGGGTATTCCATACCATGGGACATCCTGCCCAGTATATAAACTGGAGGGAGTTGGCCTGGGGCAGTGGGTGGAGGGGGCACATCCCTGCTTGGGAACTAACTGGGCATGGTTGTCAAGTGGAGAGCAATTGCACTGTGCATCACTTGTTTTGTATATTTCAATCCTTTTGTTATTATTCTTGTAATTTTGTTATTGTTATTATAATTATTAGTTTCTTCCTTTCTGATCTATTAAACTGTTCTTGTCTCAACCCCCAGGTTTTACTTTTTTTTTTCAATTCTCTCCTCCATCCCACTGGGTGGGGGGGGAGTGAGTGAGTGGCTGCGTGGTGCTTGGTTGCTGACTGGGGTTAAACCACAACACCATGTCCAACTTGAATTTTTTTGGGTGGAGGGCGAGTAGAAGGAGTAAATGCAGATGTCATTAAAATAGTGATGGCAACAGTCAGAAATACAACAGGCAGGTATGGTACTGCTCAGTTGCTGCAATCCTTTAAATTTGACCTTCTGCCCAGTCTTCCTGGGTACATCTGCACTGTGAAGTGGAAGAATGAGCCAAGCTATCAACAACCTGAGCTGGTAAGGCTTCCTCATACAGCATCCATAGATGCAGTCTAGCCACACCATCCCATCTGCAGACAAGAAAAAAGTCTCCTGCAGCAGGTTATAGCAGCCAGAGCCAGCAGCCGTATTGCATGAAGGAGAACCTGCTCTGTTTAGGGCACAGCCTGCCTAGTGCCCAGTTAGCATCTCACACTGTTTTCTTAAATCCCTTTTGTCCCAGCTGCACCCATACACTGGTTTATAAAGAGGTTAGAGCTGGCACAAGTTAGCTGGGGAAATGTGAGAAGTCATACGAAAGTGTAAGTAAAAGTAGGACAAAGACTAATTTTTTGCATGTTTTTGTACTTTCCAGGGTGTTGCTTTTCTCATACCACCCTCTACTAGTGAATGAATCACATGGGTGCAGTCTTTCCCTAAAGGAGCAGGCCTGATCCCCCTGCTCTAACAGGCTGGCGTCCTGCTGCTGACTTCTGAACTGGGTGAGTCAGACCCAGTGTGTGGCTGGGGAAGGGGAGGTTTTGGAAAACAAATTATACTTTGTTAAGTGGTTAGAAGACATACTGACTTAAATAAGCACCTGGCTCCTGTTTACACTTGAAAGTTTTGTCATGCTCGTGTGGTTATGCCAGTAAACTCCTCCTACATAATTAGAGTGCTTTTTGCCTGTAAAATACATTCCAGTTTGGCAAGCGATATAAGCCATAACATCAAAACCACTTTTTTTTTTTTTTTTTTTTTTTGCTGGTATAATTGTGTCTACGCTATGGCTTTTGTTGAAGTAGTTATGTCATAAAAATCACCCTACACAACACAAAGCCTTCAAGTGTAAACTGAAATCTTCAACCTTGTCTACCCAGCCAGATGTTACTATGCTTTAATACAGTTATGAAAAATCAGGATAGTTTTGTTAGAAAGTGCTGACCACAACTGATCAGGAGAGACAAAGTTAAATCCCATTCAGCGTCATGTTAGCTAACCATGTATCTGGTGTGGTAGAATCTAATTTGATTCTTTGCATAGCTGTGGCTGAACAGGGACCATTCAACCTGCCTTAAACTATATATTAATAGGTCCAGGGTGAAATTTCCTTTATTTCAGCTTATTTTTCACCGGCTTTACTGATGTATTTCTTCTGATGTACATTACTTTGGTTGCCATCTCAGTTAAGTGTATAGAGTCATTCTTCCATTTAGGCTTTTCATATTTGTTCTCCATTTTTTGATACCATGGACTGTAAACATATCTAACATACTGATGAGAAAGAAATGTCTGCCACTTTGATGGATACTCCACTGGATGCTTAAATAGACTCCCTAAAATTTTTTTAATTGTTTAAATTATTTTCAAGCATTAACATAGTGGATTATGAATACAAATGACTTTAATATATCTTCTTAGCTGAGTGTCACTTTTTAAAGGATGCCATTAGGCACACTCAGATTAGTTTTTCCCAGTAGACCGTAATTCAGTCTTGCGTTTCTAATACTCTACCGCATTTTAATTATTTTTCTTCCACACGAGCATTGCTAGGTTTCCTCAAAAATGCAAATGCTGCCCTTCAGAAAACAATGACACAAGTTTTTATAATGGCCAAGGCTAGGGCCTGAAGAAGTCACAGAAAGTTACTTAGGAGATCATGTGGACACATACAGTGTGAATTTCCCTCACTGCAAATCCAAAGTCCATCCATGAATGAAGGACTGGAACCAGATTTGCCCTGGAATCAGCCACAGTTTGTTACTGAATTCAGAGGAAGTAGATTTAGACCTATACTATATAAAGGAGAAACCTCATTTCTCTGAGATGCACTTAATTCTGCAGTGTGATGTGAACCTGTTCAGTCAGCTCTGCTTATTTTGCAGATTTTGAGAATATCCATGATCATGCTTTAAGTACTAGCTAACAGCACAATAGCTGAACAGTTTGTTAGCAATGGCCAAAGCAGTAAATGCAGAACGCTACATACTGGTGATACCACTGGCAAGCATGACTAGATAATGTAATTACCCAAGCTGGAATTAAATTAGGGCATTATATCTTTATTACAGAAAATACTAGGGGTTTCCTACTTGCCATGTGTAGGGTTTGTGCCTCATCCCAAGCAGGTACTGTCACTTGTTATGCGCCTGTACAGAGCCTGGCAAAGAGAGTCTGTCATGTTACTGTGACCTCAGTAGGACTTTACATGAAAATAATCTTCTGAGAGATCACTGCCACCAGCACTGAAAACTACAAAAAGGACAAACTTAAAGGCCAAACCAGGGACCAGGTGTGCAGTGGAGCCGTGGCATGTGCTTTCGATCATGGGATACATGTTAGATGCAGTAACCAAGGCTTTCAAAGAACTAGGATTTGTCAGACACTTTGATATATTTTAGTATTGTTTTTTGACTGCAAGAGCAATAAATGACTAGTGGCTGCTATTCCACTTCAGGCCACAGAGCCTCCTGTTAAAATAAGGAAATTCTTGCTTTACTACTCAAGCAAACAGACCCAAGAGCATTTTTCTAAAAACAAACAAAAGTGATGCAAATGCAATTGTAATGCTGTCACTCAGCCTGAAATCCGAATATATGTAGGCTTACATAGCTGTTTAAGATCAATCCTGCCAGGCTAACAGTAGGGTTTTCTCCAACCATCTATTTACCATCTATCAGTGTCATCAATATCACCACAGGAGAATACCATCTCTTCTTTGCTAAAAGTGTTGTTACCTTCTGCACCACCAGTTCATTTCCCAGTAGAGATAAAAATGACACCCATAGCAGTGATATAATGCACCTGCAGCTTTCCAGGAGAGGACATAAAGAATGATGCCTGTGAAAAGGAGAAACTTTCTTCTTCAGAGAATACTGTGTAATTTTGGTAAATAGCCTTAAAAAGTATAATTTAGGTGAAGAAGTGGGAAGTAGGCAATTCAAAGATTTGTTAGTGGTTATGTATCTTTTACCTCCAGGCTACTCTGTGAGTCTAGACCAGGTGAGTAGTGACTGAAAATTGTTACTACCTGGCAGCCAAGGGAAGAAGAAGTGATGGTGCTTCCCACTCAGGTTTTTCATGAACTGCTGACCACAATACAAAGACACAGGACTGAACAATGCACGCAAATTAATCATCTCTTTCAACTCTGATCTGGGAATAATCTCTTTTGATCAGGGTGGAGAAGCAATTGTCCTGCATGGGAAGCTAGCCTCACTGTTGCCAATTCTGTATCTATCGTATGAAAAGCGGACCTGCAGCCAGGCCACATTGTCAGTTTGGTCTTTGATTTTAGAGTAGTTACCATCACTCATGCTGCAGAGGAGTCAGCCCAACAGGTTTATATATGTTGATGATTTTTATGAGCACTACATATATTTCTTAAACATGACTACTGCAGATTAATTGCCCCAGCTTTTAAAGTTACAAAATACACTTATCAAATTAATTGCACTAGATTTTTTCCATTTTCTTACTATATCAGATTTCAAACTTCCACATTCATTTAAAGCACATAGGATCAAAACACATATGTTTAGATTTTTTACAGTGCTTTATGGCATTTTTGCTGGAAAAGTATTTTTAAAGTTGGGGTTTTTTTTCCTCTTTTCTCTGTGCATGCATTCATTAATCCAGTCTCAAATTCTGATATCTTCTCAACCTTTGGTAGATATGAACAGGATGTACTGCAGTACTCACAGAATTCCTGTTTCACTACAAACTTGTAACTTGCCTCTATAAATCACATAACTCATTCTCCTGCTAATGTAAGATATGTTTCCCCAACAAGTGATATACTGGATATTAGTGGTATTAAACTGTAAGACGAAAAAATAAGAAAAACTGCACTTGTCATTACATATTACAAGACACAGACAGAACACCTTTTTTAACTATCTCAAAGGAAGAAGCATGGTTGCAGTCTTGTTGCATAATAACAGCTATTTCTACAGTTCCACGGCACATGAACAGCAGTGAACAGACTGTGTGATTAATGAAATTATCTAATTAAAACCTTCTCCAACCTATTTATTTAGTTAGTTAAAGCAGTTGTTTATTTTCCATATGACAAAGCAACAGGGGTTACTAAAATTAATTAAAAGTAATAGCAAATAATTTGGAGAGTATGGACTTTATGAATGTTCATTGAATGTTTTAACAACAGATTAAAAAACCCCTAAACTCCTCTAAACATGAATAGAACTCCGTGTTTCCCTGCCCTTATTTTCTGGATGTGAGCTATAATGCTCTGATGGTTCAGGTCTGCTCCAGTGTGGGTGAGAGGAGGGGATGCAAAACCTGCGTGACGGGGGCCACCAGCCAAACTCCCTGCTTGTGGCACACCTCTGAAGCACACACATCGGCAGAGGCATGGGGTTGTTTTCAGTGCTCTAGGGCACCCGAAGACAAGCTGGGGGAGAAGCCTGGGCAAATGGAGGATTTGCATCTCCCTATGGAGGACATAAGGCAATGACAGACCTGACGTGTCCCACAGCTCAAGGCTGGCTTGTGGTCCATGCTGTGATCAACCTGACCACCACAGGCCAGCATGGTAAACAGCACCACATCTGCCTTTTGGTATCCTTAATCAAGATGATCCAGCATCCTTTTTCCATCTCTGCAACGGCCTTTACTATTTCATATTAATGTGGTGCCGTGCATCTTTTCACCTGCCTAGAACATACAAATTAAAACCCCAAAGTGTCTCATCCTAGCCACAGTGGTAAGCAGTGTCTCATCATTTACATGGTATTTTTTCAGCAAAGAAATATTTCTTTGGGGGAGAGATACAGCAACTTATTGATCTACTGATTTCAGTGTCAAATAGTCTGACTGGTCACACTTAACATCCCAAAAGCTTCTCTGTTGCTGAGTACCCTACTTTCAGTAGCTCAGCAGCCTGGACTCCCGATGGGGGGTTTACTCAAGTGATGTGCAACTTTTCCAAGTAGTGTTTTCTCTTGCAAACACCCATCTTGTTAATGAGAAATTCCATGCTTATTAGGCACTCTGGCTCCACGGTGGACCAAATACATGCTTTGTGCAATTTAAGATTTGGTGCTTTTGACTGGACCTGCAAATAAAATTGGCTGAAAAACAGAACTGACTTTGGCTTCGAGGAAGAAAGTTACCCAGCCAAGTTTGATGATGATAATGGAGGCGAAAGTAAATTTTGCCTGGGTTGAATTTCAGCTTGGAAGAAAGCAAATAGATAGAAAACATGCATAGGCTTGAAAAATAATTCCATAAACCATGAAAAGCTACTTTATCAGATAAAGCATTCACATTCATTTTTTATCCAGTCTCATTCAAAAGAAGTTAATTTGTTTGGTGCCAACAGATTGTGTTAAGATTAGTTTGGAACCTCTGGAGAATGTTGTGGTTGGCTGTCTCTGTTTCTGAGCTACGACTGAATTCACAATGAGAAGAGGAGGACAAAAAAGTGATTTTGCAGCCCTGTTGTACATGAGCGAAGAGCCTACAATCCTGTGAGGGGACTGATTGAGGTGCAGGTGTCAGGAGAAGCAAAGGCATCTCCAGTTGCCTGTCAGAGGAGTTCCAAGATGGAGGAAGAGCAGATCTTTCTTTCAAGGTTTGGTGTGAACAGAAGAGCCTTACAGCCAGCTGGACAAACACTTAGTGCGGGGAGCTTCTCTTCCAGAAACAGGATCCTAGCTATGGCTTCACCATAAAAGAATACATGAAAAAGTAACAGGAATAGTGGGGAACATGCATGGGGATCAAGGAAGTAGAGCTGTGATATAATTTTGATTAGCCTGTCATTTTATTCTGTTTTTAACTTTGCTCTTTTCTTGAAGTTCTCCACTGTTTTTCCTTCTCCATCTCTCTCATTCACATTGTGTTAGAGAAACCATTCCTCTCCATGGATTTCAATGGGCTTTGGATCAAACCCTACAATACAGTTGCAGCTTGTTAAATTTTTAAACGTACTTGCTTCACAATCACTGTACCATATTTTGCTTCTACAGATGGAACAACAACAAAATTTGATCATTTGGTCTAATTCCAAAGAAGGGCTAATACTCTACCCTTGTCAGAACTAGCATGCCAGCTCAGCTTTTTCATCCTTTAGAAAGCTGGGTTCCCTTAACCACAGGTTTTCATTGCTGTTATTTGTCCAGATTTACAACACAGCAAATTGCTTGCTCCTAGAGGGAACTGTGATCATAGGAATACAGTGAATTCTTTATTTTATCTGGAAGCTGTCTCTGAATAAATAAATAAATAAAAATTATAGAACCTGATGTGACTGATTTGGTGTTATTTTATAGGAATATATGGATTCTGTATGATGGTCGCTTTTAAGAATCTACTTTTTGAAGTGTGATCACTACATTACTATCACTGTTAATCCAGGCAAAGGAAGCTTGTGGATCACAGTCCCTTGACCACATGAGGGCTCACCCCTAGTATGTTGAAAGCATTAGGTTAGTTTAAATTTATGGCTCATCAAAGCCCATTCATTTCCAGTAAGGAAAAGGCTTTTCTCTCCTGATATAACCTAATAAGTAACCATAAAGAAGCAAACAATGAAGAAGAATCACTCCAAATAAGTTTCTCTGCAGCAAACGCTCAGAGATTGTTAAGTGACTGTACCAGGATTCTTGACCTGAAGATAAAGTTGGTATAAAGAAACAATATGCATTTCAATGTTGCAAACAGTGAGGTTAAAAAAAATGGAGAACCTTGCCCATATATACAAGATGGTGGGCTAGCATAGCCTCAAACCCATGAGTGTGAAAAAGATTTGAGGTTTAATGAATCCCTGAGCTGGTGCTTTGGACAAAGACATTTAATCAACAACTACATTAGAAAATTCACCAAGTTAAGCTGGGTTCTTTTGTTTGTTTGTTCCCTGCCCCCCCCCCCCAATCAATCAGTACTGAAATACTCTACCTACCTTTAGACACCAAAACTGCCTGAGTCTCAGGGAAACTAAGTGCCTGTGACTAACATACTGGCTGCTTCTGTAGCTCTGCCAAGGAAACCTCACCAACAGGGGTTAAGGAAGGCTCCAGCTCAGTGGTTCTTAAGCCAGGATTATAATAAATACATGGGGGCTTTGATACCCCTTTCTTACTTTCCTTCTCCCTTCCTTTTCTTATTGGCTTTGGTATCAAAGACCTTCACCCTGTAACCCTCATTACCTTGAACTTGGACTTCAGAATCCAGCCTCCATGAACCCTAAGGGAACAGGATTCATTCCCTCCCCAATGACAGTACTCTTAAAGTAGGATTCTCTAGGACACTGCCAGAAAAACAAAACCACACAACAGCAAATACCCTATAAAGGGTGCACTGCAAGTGGGTTGAATAAGCAGGGGAACACAGAGTGACAAACAATTCTTGTGCCTGTAACAATTCCTCCTAACTGCGTCTGCACATCTGTCATGCTGCCTCTCTCTTTGTATTTGCTAGCAGCTTTATAAATATCTGGGCCACTAAGCAGATTTTCTTTTCAAAACCTGTGGCCCAAATTCTTAAGAACACATTTGGGTCCCTAAAAGGACAGAGAAGTGTGTGCATATGTTTACATGTTTAAAAAGCAGAGCCAATGAGCTACATTATAATGCCTTTGCATAAGAATCAGTGGAAATTTGCCTGAATAAGAGCAAGAGAACCAACAGATTTCTGGTTTTTCTGATCAGGAGTTGCTCTGCATTCAATGTACCTTATGTTGGTTAATTCTGTCAAAAGCATAAATTAAGGGGTCATGCCTAGAAGCCAGCAGCTGTGTCCCCTGCCTTCTCAGGTCCAGAATGCCTCCTGTTACAGAAGATCTTAGCTCAGCTTTTTAATTGTTCAGCCATACAGAAGATAATAAAAAAATAGTTAAGTGTTTCTGAACCCTAGTCTTACCTTGGCTGTCAGTTTTCTGAAGAGCGTCTTTTCACCTTCGAACACAGTCCAAAACAGTAGGAGACCAACAGTGGAGCATCACATACAGGGGCACTTAATGAAACTAACACTAGATAGTTTTAGAAAGACAAATTGTGAATTTCAATTTGATTGAGAACATCCTATGCACATTGGAGTGGAAGGATTTCTTATATTGACAGCACATGCTGGGAGCTTGTTCACCAGGTTCTGTTCCTTGGCCTTAGCTAGCAATTCCTAGCATCACCTTGGGCAGACTAATTACGTCCTGATTACATTTAGGAAAATCAGGTGCATGGCTTTCCCAGTCTTTTACTGAGAATTCTCCATGATGTGAAATGATTAAATGATGATTAATGGTGTTTCTAAAAATACATACTTGTTCACTCACAGGTTGTTTGGCCTGATGCAGAAATTACCACGTTAAATTATACAACATAAGCAGGAGTTCAGTGTGGATGATCATAACAGTCCCTGCTAGACTTAATATCCATGAATTAACTCATGAGAGGGAATAAATGCAGTGGGACAGCTCATATGATTACTGATTCCAGCTCCTGCAACCTCTTTTCAAAACTTTTGTGAAACAGCTCCCAAGCCGTAGCGGTTTACAGCCTGCATTGCATCTCTGACAGAATACACCATCAATATGTTGCTGCCTGGGTACAGGGCACTGAAAGGCAACAAAAGGGGCTACATAATTTTATATTGAAGAATATTTGCATTTTGGACATGAATGTAAGGATAAGCAAATCTTCAAGATGGAAGCAGAAGATCGAGGGGGTCAGAACAGACATTTCCTGTCTCCATAACTATGTAAGTAGCAGACATTTAGGACTTCTTGTGCTATTTTTTTTCTTTTTCCTTTTTTGCTTTGAAGCCTCAGAAATTGATTGTTATTCAAGTCCAGATGAAAATCTTAAGAGACTAATGGCTCAATCCAGCAAGGCAAACCCTACTTTTAAAAATATGATGCATTAGGAGATACCATTGTCAGCAACACACAGAGTAGCTGATCTTGTCAAAAGAAACAGTTTTCAGGGTGAGTTTTTAGGGTCAACCATCTATCAAAAGTAGATCACCCAATGCTGACTTAAGGCAGTGGTAAAGCTTCCATGCGGCTTCAGTGACTGAACCCATCGGCACTGCTCTTACTCCATCCACCCAGCACAAGGAGTCAATTGATTGCCTTTAGGAATTCGCTGTACACCTGTAATTTATTATGCTGTCATCTTGGGAAGAAGCATTGTTGAAGAAGAATGACATAGTCCTCCCTTTATAATTTATTGTCCCAATAAAATTAATCACTCAACCTCCAGCTCCTAGGAAATTCTGCAGAAGAAATTGAATTCTAAAGATGATCCATTCTTATTAGTAGCAAGTGGAGTAAAAAGTGAATCATTGCACAGGCCTTGATGTAAAATACAAATGACCTTGGAGTGGCAATCAAACTTTAAAAATTCATGTTTCATAGAAGATATCAAGATGATTAGTTGGAAAAGGTTGTATTGGTTCAGAAGTGCCCCCACACCTTTAAGTACTTTTTGTTTTAATGTAGTTTGTGGTTGTTCTAGGATGCAAGGAAGAGTCTACCCAGGGCAACTGTGATCTAAGCAAGGGAGACACACAGTTACATGCCAATGACTACTGTCACATGAGTGACAACACAGAAAATCTAATCCAGCATTTGCTTTGAGTTTGACACCCATTAAAAAGCCGCCTCCCAAGGCAATGTATGATACCAAGCCATGATCTTGCATGGAAGGGGGGAGAACTCTCAGAAAACATCAGGGCATGCAATTGCTTTGCAACTCAGGGCACCGCTCCACCACTACAGCTATTGCAAGGAACCAGGTAAAAACGCAAGAGATTATGAAGGTTCTTAGGCTTGGGGGTGGAGCGCGAATGAATGCTAGGGTGGTTTGTCCTAAGCACTCCCATCCATGAAGCTCAGTGTACAGGAGTAGGTTTGCCAGGACCTAGGAGGACCATACTTCCCTTCCCGTGCTGTTAGCACCGCTAGGCACAGCATGCACGCTGTGTGACTCAATGGCGACATGGCCGCACCACCGAGCAGCTTCTCCCATCGCTCCATCAGGCAATGGTGTTCTTTACAAACACTGATGTGCAAAGCCCCATAACTCATTATATGGATTTTACTACTCCATTCAACAGTTAGCAAAGTAAGACATGGAAACTCAACAGCCTTAAAAATTTTCCAGTGCCTCACAGTTAATGTGAGAGTTTTGAAGAAAAAAAATCAATGCCAGAAATTTGAAATCCCACTGCCTATTAGATCCAAGTCCACACGAGTGCTATAAGAAAAAGCCCAAGGCTATTCAGCTGAGCAAACAGGGAATATAATATTCAGGAGTCTTTAGAGGATATGCAGAAATCAATAGCATCATCCTAACTTTGCCACTTATTTGCTATGGTTAGGTCACTTAAACTCTCCATTCTCCCTTATTCCTGCCCATACAGTGAAGGCAATTCTAATGACTGCTCTTATTACAGAAATACTGGAAGATTTAATGACCTAATATTTTTCCAACACTGGAAGTATGTAAAGTACTTGGCAAATGCTGAATGTTATCACCAGTGCTGGAGCAGTGGTGGATAGCAAGAGCGCCAGCACTTGTAGCTAAGGAATAGATGGGAAAAAGCTGTTTCATCAGAGATGGAACCAAATCTGAAATGGGTTTAATCTTTACAAGCCAGTTATGGTATGATGATCACATGTTCCAGCACTTGCTTAAAAACCCAGACATTGTTGAGTCACATGAGCTACTTGCTGCTTTTCACAATCAAGAAAGTGGCTTCCTCATCTCCACAAACACATTGCACTGTTGCTCCTACTGGTTCTTCACATTCAACTTGCCATTATGTATTTTAAAATCTCTATTCCAGAGACAATGAATTAGTTCAAATATCTTATGGAGGAGAGATTTACAGACCTAGTTGAGAAGTGCTGTGCTTCAGCCTAGGCTGGTTTTCCATGGCAGATTAACAGATGAAAGCTACCAAAAATGATTATAAAGTACAGGGTAAGAAACTCAGGTAGTATAAAAGTAACTTCAGTTGGCCTAGGATGACTTATACTTTGAGGATCTGGCCATAAACTAAGAGGCAGCTTGCCAACAGAGCTTTTCCTCAGCAACTATCTTACAGAAGCCAGTGCAATCCCAAGTAATTCCTCTATTAACACCCTCTTCCAGCTCAGGAGTTCCTTCCTTTTACAGCAGCACTGGGAAAGTGTGCCCAACAGCATCAGACCCATCTGTAAAAGTAATTTAACTACCAGATCCATGATTAGTATTTCAATTTGTGCACTGTGCTTATCAAAGAAGCTTGAGGCCCAGCTACAATTCATAAGGAAACACATTTTTCAAAGCCATCTGAGCCATTATGTTTACCAAAGAACACTGACTCACTGAAATCAAGATCCTCTTCAGCAATAAAAACCATGGGAAAAATAGCTTTGTGTCTTGCCCAGGACGTCAATGGGCTTTGCTCAGTGATGAAACACACACTGATCACCAGCAGCTTAAACTCACAGCACAACAGGTACCGGCCGTTAGTTTTGTCATTGAAGAGATCTTAGAAGTGTTCATAATTTTGCTTATTTCATAGTTTCCATTAAGATCAGACTATTCACATCAGTAAACATACACGTTTGGTCAAATAAACTTTTATGATCAGATTATGCCCTGCACTGGAGATTGCAAAACAGCACTGCTAACAGAATGTGCAGCTCTGTGCCATCAGCTGCTATGTATCTATTCAGCCATTTTACCAGATAACCTTTGCTCGCCGTGCTTGTACCTGCACTCCAGTTTGAATTAAGATTGTGCATCTTTAATACCCCTATAGCTGAAATCCCTTATGTGTTTGTAGTGATTTAAGTGGAGAAGGGTGCTGTTGATAAGTTGGGGATCTTTCCTTCCCTGCCCAAACATCTCTCTTTTGCCTTCTGGTGTGCAGTATGCTCCTTATGAGTTCCAGGGTGCATTGCCTCAGGGAAATAGCTATTAATTATTAAACCTGTCTCTATCACAGCCTTCCAGGTATTGAGACAATCTGTAAGCTAAGCACTGATGTTTATCTCTATAACACAGCACTACTGCATGAAACATGGCAGCCAAGCTGCTGCACAAGCCTTTTTAAGTTTTTAGTTTTTGGAATTGCCTTACAGTGGAAAAGTGCCTTTTTTTCCCCCCAAAAAATAGAATTGGTCTATGGTTAAATCCTCCCTTTTGTCCACTTCTGGGCAAGCATGTGTCACTGTGCAAAACGTCACACTGGTTTTAGTACTACACTTATCTTTGTTGTGTAAGCCATCAGAAGCTGGAAACCTTGGGCCAGGTTTAGATTTGTTACCTGTCCTTTGCAGGCCAGTTGATTTCTTGCAGGCTTACACGTGCCTACACATCAGCTGGCTACTTTTAAGCTTGTCCCTGGAAGGGGAATGGGGTGGACAAGGGCTGAGGATCAGTTGCCAGCAAAAACAAACCCAAAATGGTGCGGTAGGATTTAGTACCCTGCAGCTGTCAGATGAACCTTTGGTGATTAGATCTCCTGAGATTCACAGACCAGGAGAGCAGGCAGCCTGAGAAGATGGCTAAAACCCAACTGCACTATGTCAGTTTGGTGGACCCTGGTGATATAGTACCAGAATTACCTTTCATTCATAGCAGGAATAATGAAGAAAGCCCAAATGTCATTTTGAGCCCTATTGCACCACCATTTGAAATTAAACAGATGCAAAATTAGTACATTAAGACTGAACAAGATTTTGGAAGGCTGTGGTGGAGGAATCTATGGAGAAGTGCCAAAGCTAGCAGGATTACAGAAAGGTGCTGCCCTGAAAATATCTTCATGGATGGGAAACATTCATTAGTACATTCTGCCTTTATTTCTATTATTTCATGGTCTGTAGTTACATACTAAAAATCCCTCTCAGGGATCTAAAGCTATTTTCCCAGTCACTATGCAAATAACGAAAAAAGCAAGTAATTCAGCAAGAGTCCAGGTTTCTTATGTCTTGTGGTCATTTGCAGGTACAAACCAAGGCACTTTTTTGATACTTATTAGCACATCTCTCTCTTGTGAATTGTTTGGTATCTAATACGACGCGAATTTACCTGCTACCTTTCTTTCTGGCATGTGACTTCAGGGTTCCTCTCTGCTCCAGCTAGCTGCCTCCTTGCACAAAACTTGTAGGAATTCAATTAGCTTTGAGCCTGCTCTCCATCAGCCAAATTGAATCAAACGGTGTACTCAACAGTTATCTGAGGACATACAGAGCATGATCATCTAAGCCTCATTTCCTGAGGAAACCAGACTTGCAATTCCTACTTCTAAGAGCTGATTACTTGCAGTAGATGCACAAAATAAATGCGACGATAGGAAGAGAAGAAGATGGCAGAAAAGCTGAAGATAGGTAATAAGAAACCAAGCATACTATTGTGCGAGGAAATGAACATTAGTCACAGTCCAATGCTGACAGCTAGCACCAGCTTTGCAACCTGGTGAGGCATCTAAAGGAAGGATGGAGGGGGCAAGGTAGGGTTTTGTTTGTCCTTTATCATCCTTTTCAACCCTATATTCTTTTAGGACAACAGAATGACAATGTGCAGAAGGAGGAAGCTGCCTTAAGAATTCTAGAATGGTTGTTTTTGCCACATTCCTTTGCAAAAACACTGACTACTGCTCTTGAGATGTTAGCCACACTTATTTCACAAAGGCGTTTAAAATGTCATCAACTTATGGAACGTGACCCAGATATTATACATTTACCACTTACTAAAGAGGAATTTGATACCGTGTTTGACAATAGTTTGAACTTTCAGGTTGCCTTACCAGATTATACTCCATACATACTTTTTCTGGATTTTTGATTGCCACAGTTCACGCTGGTGAAAGAGCCTGAGATTTCATAAGACATTTCTTTCATTACTTTGCTGCAATGGTGATTCCTCATAAGATAAAAACTGACAATGCTTCTGTGTATATCTCCCACCGTTTTGGTTTTTTTGCAAGACTGGGGCATTGAGCAATGCCACAAGAAATATTGAACAACGCTCTATGTTTTAAAATTTCTTAATTTATCAGGATCTCAGCAATATACTTCTGCAGTTGATAGACATTTCAGAACCAGTGAGCCAGCCACAGTGCAGCCTGAAGTGTTTCATAAGCATTGGAGTGTGGTCAATGGATGGGACCAGTTCCTTTACTTACTTGGGGTAGGGGATATGCCTGTCTCTTCCCTCAGGTCCTTATTGGATTCTGGAAAGACATGTGAAACCAGCCCAGGTTATAGAGCATAATGGGGATGAACAAGATGAGCAACAACACTGGAAGAAGAAACTGAGGAAACTGATTGTATTGACAATTAATGTGTTGTTTTTATATATTGAAAGTCAGTATGTATATTGGGTATATGTTCCAGACCCTCCTATGTTTCGTGGGTTAACGTGATGGGATGCCACACCTCCCTTTAATAACAACAATACCCAGTGGTCAGGAGGAATCTGGGTGCCCCCTTCACCAGAAGGTAATAGTGAGTCATTTTAAACTAACAATGTTGAATTTTTTACAGACTTCTCTCCGATGTGTATGACTGAGCAACAGTACTAATGGTTGTGTTAAAAAACAGTGACAACATCATTTAGTAGTTATTGAGAAAGGAACACATGTCAATTATAGTCTAGTTACACTTCCCAAGATGGCTTCCATGAAAACACTCAACATATCTTTTATACATGGAATACATCCTCCAAATTTTCCTTCATGTGCAACACACAAATTACAATTCATAAATCAGTTAAGGTGGCTACCTTGCCAGGGAAGGAGCCCTTGCAAGCAATCCATGACATTTGGGAATGTTGTGGATTGGGGACCACGTGGAACTCTATAGGATTCAACAGAGAATCTTATAGTTCTCCATTTTCTAAAGCTAACCATTCTCTAGGGTGACATGATGGAGGTTTTTCTGGTCCTGCTTTGCAAATGATTTACAATGGCAGTCAGAATGGTTCTGTAAATACTACTTCTTTGCCTGTTTCACCTGTTCATGTAAATATCCTCCTTTTTTAAAGCGACAATTATATCAGCTGTCACTAACAAATGATACTACTACTGCCCACCTGACCCTCTTGTCAGAGGCAGAGGTTATGGTTTGTACTATTCATCCCTATCTTTTTGCCTTAAATTCTAATGCCACTGTTACACCCTGTAACGGGTCTTATATTACTTTATCAAGTCCCGAGTTTAGAAATTGTATATCGCCTAATAATGTAGTGAATAGACCATATATTTTTCCTCTCTGATGATGCTCAGAAGAATAGTTGCCGGTAAATTTGACATGATCATCAGAAAGAGAGGATGGCTCAGCTTGCTAGAATTTTAGAGTAGGGGTAAATAAAACAAAACAATCTGAATGGTTCTTAGGATGGTTAATGACTTATGGATTATGGTAATATACCGCGTGGACAAAGCCCATGAACCAATAGATGGGATGGCTATGTCATGTGCAGCATGCCTGGCCAGTGAGCACATATGCCATAGGCTCCCCATATTGCAACTGAGGCATGTTTCGGCACTTATTGGCCACGAGTGTCGATGCACATTCCTCTGCAAAATGCATAAAGATTGGGAATTCCTGAAGAGCAGTGGGCTGGTGGGTGGCGAGGTCACTGTTGCCTCTGTGGGGATGCCCATGAAAAGCTGACACCTACCGACCGCTGGGCTAAACTTGTGGTGCAAGAAGGCACAAGAAAGTACAGGTGATTCATCCTATTTTTTAATATTTTTGTGGATTCCGTAGTAGGTAATCTGAAGTATATATATAAAAAAAAAAAAAAACAAAAAAAAAACCAAAAAACCCCAAAAACGGGGGAGAGCAGCTTGTGTAATAGCTGCGTTGGTTATGATTGGGGGAAATGTGGAAAGCAGTATTGTGTTTAAAGATCGCATGGGAAACATACAGCTTCGGCCACTTCGTTAAATATAGAACAAAGGAAGATTTGTACAGCGCTAGTTTTGCACATTCCGATGATTCCAGAAACAACATGGGATGAGCCAGACCCAGGAGATAAGGAGCTGAGAAACGACAATCGGGAGCCAAAGAAAGGACACAAAATATTGAATTGTATCAGGAGACGTGCTCTGAGAGTTGATTGGGGAATGTAAGTAGCCTCCCCTTTCTGAA
>JANZLQ010000057.1:3015576-3031602 GCA_026212715.1 Elanus axillaris | reverse complement strand
ATGTTATGATAACCAATCGTAGTAAAGCTAGAGGCGCGTGGACAGCTTGTGACCAATTGCTTAAGGTATATAAGCACGCTATTTGAGCAATAAAGGGAGAACGTCCTAACTCATATTGAGTGCGCGTCGTTACTTGGATTCCGCCCCCCATTCCGACATCTAGGCTCTCACCTTCCCACATGGGTGGGTACTAGAGGTTTGGATGGAAAGAAAACCTGAATTTAAAAAGTGTGTTTACTCTGTCACATGTTTGGCTGATGTGGGTTTAGTGAGAAGCAGCAGACTATCGGTCCTGGTGGCCAAGTGTTGGGGCATGCAGGCTGCAGTGATAAAGAAAGGCAGGAGACAGTACAAGGGAATACTAGGTTCTGTGGAGGTAGGACTACTCACCAGTTCCATTGTTTCATGCATCCATAAGGCAATGCCAAGTTTTAAATTTGGTCATTTGGAGACAAGCCTGGAATAGATAAATGTGAGAATTATTAGCTGAAGCTGTGACAAATCAGACATATGCTCATCCTCTAGAAAGCCTGCTGCTCTTCTTCCTCTACCTGCATCAAGAGCAGGAGATGGCAGACTTAGCAGCTCTCTCCATTTTCCAGCTCTCTGCTGGCAGAGCTACCTTGTTCCAGGAGGTTTTTTTCACTGGCTAAGCCTGATGCTTTAAGGCCCATGAAGGCTTTAAAGCTACTTACAGTTTGCAAAGTGACCTTTTTTAGGCTTCAGATTCTGAGACTGACTCATGTGAACTGAGAGACCCTGAACATAGAGAGCAAATTCTCTTTCATATTTCTCAACTGTCACATATTCATTAGTTATAAATAATAAATGTCACATGGCTTGCAAAATACATATCCAACCTACTTAAGAATACTCAATACTCATGATAAGCTTTTTATCTTAAAGTATTTTTGGTCTCAACTGGTGTTTTCAGCTCTTGACCACAGGACTACCTATGGGAGGGAAGGAGAAAGGTAAATACCATATATTACACTCTTAAATGTGAAGACAAGAGAGCCAAAGGCAGGTCTTGGACCAAAACCCAGGAGGAATGAGTATGGACTTGTCCACACAGCAGCCATCGTGGTTGCAATGCTTTGCAGAAAAGCTGTGCTTGCTGGCTGCTGGTTGCCAGACACTGGGCAGGAATATTCCCTGCAAGCTCCATCCTTATCATCTGGCCCACAGCTCTGGTCCCAGCCCTGGGACAGGCAGGACAGGATGCAGAGCAGGTCACTGCTCTTCCCAGCTGAGCCCCACCGCTGCCTGCTATGCAAGTCTGCAAGGCAGGCAGGGGATACATAGCTTGGCTCCATGTGAACATAACACGATTCCTCTCTCCTCACCAGTTCACTAAACTCACATTTCCTATGCCTCTGCTAGCACACTTCAGGCTGAAAAATAGTCATCTTAACGGCCAAGTTTGTTTGCTTTCTTTAAGGATGTTTATTTAATATCTCTTCACTAATGAGTCAGGCTTTTTCTATGATCTACAAGACATCAATATTGCATGTGCTGAGGGACCTGAAGCAGGTACACTAAGCACTGTGTATTTCAAACAGCAAGTGTGTTTTGTTAACAATAACTAAACAAGCTAGGGAGCAATCTGAATTTCTACAGTCAAAGCAAGATCAAAGCGTGCAAAGGTTAATTGGCAAAATGCCACAGGAGCCATTCTGCAGGGGGAATTTATGATTTACAAGCCTACCATTAAAGACTGCTTTAATCACTAGATTACTTTAAGTACTTGCAAATTTTAATACAGCAAACCACTATTCTTTTTCTAATTTAGCATCACCCCCCCCCCTCCTTTCTTAAATATAGAAGCACATAATCAGGTTCCTATAAAAGGCTTTCCCCCCAAACCCAACAAAAGCATTAATGTTATAATTAACACCACAGATATCTCTGGAGGGTTGGGGGGAAGAATTCACCTCTTCCTCCCTGCTCCTTTTGTGCTTCCTATAGCTATTTGCCTGGAGCCACTTGCCTCTGCTACCCTCTGGGTTAGTTCCTCCTCTTCCTGTGAGGAAACAGGTATTGCCTCATGCTGACCCACAGCTCGAGGACCCTGCTGTTGTCCCCTGAGCACAGAAATCCCCCAGTGCCCTCCCTGGTGCCCCTGTGTACGTCACTTGCCCAGTATGCTCTTTGGACAACACCTTTGCCAAAATGGGGTGGGGGGGGTGTATTGAGGGAGCCCCTGCAACCGTACATCCCTGGTGCCAGGGACACACCACCCAGAGGGTTCCCCCCCCAACCCCCGCCAGGGGAAGCTGCTGCAGGAGTGAGGCAGAGAGCCTGGCTCAAAGCCTGCTGAAAATGGTATGTTAAATATTCTGTTGTGCACTTAAATGGTATTTATAGACACCATCAATCACACAGGTCCTAAATGCATTAAATTAAGATTTGTTTAAAGACCAGTGTTCTTCCAGTCTCCTAAAAGCAGCTCAGAAAATGAAATCATTATAGCCCTCACCTTGATGTCATGGATTTAAGTAGGTCCCTGATGCTCATCAGGGCTTGGCTTACACACGGCCCCAGCCCCCACCACTGACATCCCTCACAGAGGTGGACACAGGCAACAAACTCAGCTTGATCTTTTGTATTACAGTGAGCAGGTCTCATGATACCTTCATAAAATCAAGATTCAGTGGAGCAACATCATTACAGAGCTAGTGCAGAATAAGCTAAAACCAGCCCCCAAACCTGCAGAACTGGGAAGAATGAAAACAGAGACACAACCCAAGCCAAAACAAACAACTGACCTCCTGCACCACTTTTAAATTCTAACCTCCATGGGTCTCTGACCATAATTGGGCACAGCTGGGCTCTCACTGTCTCCAGCCAGGAGGAAGTCTGAAGCACCAAACAGAAAACATATGTGAACTACAGACATTGCTAAATGAGCCATAAGCAGCATTTTTCATTCCTCATGTGGTGGTATTTTAGGCAGCATTAGAGTGTTTGCAGGAATGCAGTATCTTGG
Organism: Elanus axillaris; assembly: GCA_026212715.1. Taxonomy (NCBI): domain Eukaryota; kingdom Metazoa; phylum Chordata; class Aves; order Accipitriformes; family Accipitridae; genus Elanus; species Elanus axillaris. The sequence continues at coordinate 3,028,613 of JANZLQ010000057.1, read as the reverse complement.
GCAAGCACTTGCTTTTTGGTCATATGAAGATAATTTATGCAGCTGTAGCAGATGTCCTATAGCCTAGGACATAGGGATAGCAGCAGGTAGTCCTGGTACACTAACAGTGTGAAGAGTAATAGGCACAGTACCTCCATAGTCAGTGGATGCATGTATTGTCATCCTGCTTTTGACTCTTAAGCCTATAATGAGTTATTTAACCTCTGATTTTGGGTTTCCCTGGCTACTCGTGTTTTTTATTTGCATTTACCAATTTATCGGTGGTGCTTGCAAAAGTAAGGTAGCACTTTCAAGACATTCTCAAGATAAGAAGCATTTTACATTCTGAGTTTTACTAGTGCAATGGTACTAGAAGCAGAAATGAGGCACAAGTTACTATGACGCCTTGCATGAATGCTGCTGCTTATTCCCTGCATAACTAACCTACAAGGGCAGAGGAATATTAAACATCATGTAGCCCACTGATTTGCTTATGCATGCAAAACCTCCACTGCAAATTTAAGCAATGTCTATACCTACCATGCAACAGGGTAAGCTGTGATGAAGTTTGCTTTTTCTTCATTCCGGTAATTAGGTTCTATATTTTTGTCACAGCTCCCCCTCCCTTTTTTTTGGTGTTAAGTGTTCTGCAGAAAGTCAAACCGCAGTCAGCTTTCTTCTACAAAGCAATCCAATTAGTTAAGATTGTGGACAGATTGCAATTTAAGACTCCACATTGATGCCTGGATGGAAATCCTATAGGTTAGTTAGTTCTTACTCAAAAACACACAAACAAGAATGGAGGATAGCAGCACATTTAAGTTGGGGACTGGTGGCTGGAGACCACCAGATAATTAAAGGTCTCTCCTTAATTATTACCCTTAGAAAAGGGAGGGCCAGATAAGCCAGTATATGACCCATTAATGACAAGGACAGGTATGTAGGTCACTGTCATATGGAAAGACGCAGAGCAGAACCTAAGCAGCAACCTACACGCAGTGCCCCAGATCAAAGAAGAAACTGGCGACACCTTCCAAAAGAGCTCTGGCCCTGGACCAGGGAACAGCAAGAGGCCCCCTGTCCAAAGGAAAACATTGTGCCCAGCTTTCTTCTCCCTCTGGATGGACAGATGGCCATCTTGGCTGCTGCCAGGAGATAGCTGATGAAAAAATCTTTGATGAAGAATTCCTAGGATTTTGTGGAGCCAAAAATAGGGAGGGCAAACAGGTGCAAGAGATATGCACACAGCTGTATGTACAGTGTTCAGTGATTTCTTCTGCTTGGTCCCACTCTTCCTTGTGTTCTTTCATCCAGAAAAAGAGAGTCAAAGAAAGCAGAAGGGAACAACAATTTCTTTCCTAAGGCATAAAAAACAAATGAGGCAGACAGCACAATGGATGCAAAGGTTTCAGACATTCATTTCTGGGAACGGGTTAGGAGAGATCTGAATCCAGCTTCAGCAGGGTGAGTCATCACCTAGTCTGCAGCTCTGGTTGAATAGCTTCTATAGCTCTTGGAAATAAAAGTTGCCAGCATATAAATGGCAATAAATTGGGTACGGTACGCTTAGAAATTATTGCATGAGCTCATCCTGGAGGATCAGCTACCCAGCTGAAGTCAGTAAGGGTCAGAAATGCTGACAGTCACTTCTCCACTACTTTCTAGTGATGACTATTTAAATCCATGTGACTCCAGAAGGCACCATGGTTGTCACCTGCCAGGCAGTTCCCTTGACTACATGGTGTCACAAAGCAATAATATATAACTATTTCCCTGGACAAGGGTATTTTAAATAACTGTTTTTACAGTAACAGCTTGTGGCAATGGAGTCAGCAAGTGTTTCTGAGGTTACTTAGTACTGCAGAAAAACAGAACAAGAAACCACCTAAGCTCCCTAAACTATGGCCTGGGTGCCACAGGGTGTCACAAACCCCATGGAAGTGGCAAGGGCTTGGCGCAGCAGTAGGAGCTGCTTTGGGTGCTACCAACCCACATTTTTGCAACCTTTGATCTAAACAGCTTGAATATTGGGGGACAACCATAATGCTGCAAACAGCTCAATTGCATCAGGTCTTCTGGTATCATCAGAGGTATTATTGTATCCAGTACTTCAGCCACTACCACCTCTCAGCAAAATGGCACCAGTTTATCAGGAATATTTGCCACCAATAGGGCTAAGTAGAGGATAAGACCTCTCTTGTGTGACTAGTGAGTTTGAAATGTGTCTTCTTTTCACACTGGAATGAAATCTGAATGTTGCAAACCCCTGAAAAATAATTGTTTAGGATTGATCATAATGCAGAAGGAATTCTTAATCTGCCTATGGAGTTTTTGTGTTGTTAGGAAAATAAACATTTCACATGGAAAAAGGAAATGTTTTATTCAAAAAAGTGCCCAAAGGTGAAAGCAGGACACTTCACCATCATCCAAAATTTGCAAAACATGAATTTCTGTGGAACTGTGTTTTTTTTCACTGGCCTGCAGTGTCTGTAGTTGGCTATTGTTTACCTGCCCAATTCTAATCAGTATAGCAATATCCAACAAGGGTGTGCTGAAAAATTATATCACATTATATCAGCAAAAATGTATTTATAATGTATTTGTAATGACAAAAGGATGAGGTCACTAAATATAGTTTATTTCACCCCAAAGGGGCTAACAAAGTGGCAGAAGGCTGGTGGGCACCAGTTGAGCCTATGCTAGAAGAACTGCAGGAAGAGCTATGCAGTGGACAATATCAAAATATTAGATTAGGGGCAGTGCAGTCATTTTGAGCAACTTTGTATTTTAAAATGGCTGGGCAAGCGGCAGATTGAGAGAGACCAGGACAACAAAACCAGGGTTGCAGTATTAGCAAGTCAAATTGTGAACTGGCGTCAGGAACACTGTGATGATTGTATCATGAATTTCACAATATTTGGTGCTGTTTTCTACAGGCCTTGCTCCTGCAGCTCTGTAATTACATTAAAATTACTATTCTCATGTAAAAGTAAAAAGTGTTTCCAGCCTTGAAAGTTTAAAAAACATTAACCAAGTACTCCAAATGAAAAAAAGCAAATAAAAAAAGCACATCAAACTAATTATTTAAACCCCCCAAACTCTCAGGGTTTTCCAGCAGACAGCTCATAATGTGTTGAGCTGATAGTTGCTGGCTGCTCAAGTGGAGAAAATTTGGTTTTCTTGAGGGAGAGGTGACTAAGAGAGAGTATCTGTTTTTAAAAGATAAGACAGTAAAATGTAGTGGCTGTATGGTTGGTAGGAAGGAATAGCTGTAGTTTTCATGTGCGGTTTTTTCTGTGTGTGTGAGAGATGGAAGTACAAGAAAGACTAAAAGTGAATCCTAGCTAAATCTTTAATGACAATCTTTGCACTTGCTCCCTATCTCTTTGTGTTTCTTACATACAACTACAGAAATTTCAAATACCTTGGAAAGCATCACTAACTGGCATATAAATACACATATACATATGGGTATATATACATGCAAATATATGTTTTAATTGCCCACAGACCTTTAGCCATCTAAGGCCTTGTAGGAAGCAACAGCTACAACATGCAAGAGTTGTGAAGTAAGAATGTAGCTGCCACAAATCCATCTCTAATCCTCCTTTAATTACACAGGCGAGTGGGGCCTTAATGCTGACACAGCTCCACACTGCAGTGTGCTCCAGCAAGCATAAAGGAAGCAGCGGCACCTGATGACGCCAGACTGTACAGTACAGAGGGTGAAGTGAAGGCTGTAATTAGGAAACTACTTTATTGTGAAGCAGGTGGTCTAGTGAAAGCAGCTGATGGGACCAGCTGACTGCATCTATATTGGCAATAGCCTGCTAGCATCATTGCTATCTGTCATCTTCTCCCCCTCTTCTCCAGCACATCTCTGAATGCATAGAGTGAGGTAATCTCCCCACACCATAAAGACCAAAATCCTTAGTTAAATTGATCCACTGAGATCTGCCTGAAATCACATGTTATGATGGCCACTATGCCACTATCCTACTCTGGCTTCACACATGTGTGAAACTCATGCTTTCTCATGTGTGAAGGACAGAAAACATAGAAAATACAGCTAGGCAGTAGTAGAAGCAGAGGAGCAGACTTGGCTAAATCTCAGTAGAAGGTTAGATAAGGCACTTAACACTGAGCTTTTCTTTCCAGAGCTCAAAATGCTCTTACACACTTTAGTGAATTCATCACTCCTGGCTCTTGTGAGAAGGTGTCAAAGACCAATTACCTCTTGTTCAGCCAGGAAGGCTGGGGTAGCAGAAGAGAGCAAGGTGCTTATTCAAGGCCTGACACATGAACAAAAAATGAGTCTGCTAATTTTCAGGGCTTAATTCTGAAAAATTTAGCTTACATGCCTCAAAAAGATCTTTGGAGATCCCTAATACATCTGTCCCTCATGTATGGTACCCTATATGTGTTGTCCCCCCCCTTCCCCGACTATTTTGTACAGTTTGGCTGGGAGAAACTAGTAACTTCTCTGTGTATTCTGACTGGGCTAGCCCCTTGCTTTTCAGCTTAGCTGTTAATGCAGGTGGAAATACATACAGGAATAAGCTTGCCCTTTTGCTGCCCTTGAAGCACCTAGTCTGAGTCTACAGAATTTCAGATCTCTGGGGCTCTCTGTCTAGCAGCTTGTAAAAGCATTCCAAATTTACTACTCTCTTAACCAGCAAAGAAAATAAATCTTTCTTACCATAAATGCAAATGTTGGTGCAATGAGAAATTCAAAGGGAGGCTGCAGAGAGAGAGAAAAACATTCCCCATGCGATGATTAAAGTGCCAGTTCATGAAAGCTGATGTCAGTGCATGCTTTCAGGGTGGCAGTGCGCTTTGCATTTATCCTCTCCTTGTTTGTGCTCCATCTGGATGGGCTCCAGTGGAAAAAAGAAAAGGAGAAGCTAATGCCTTTCTAATATATTTCTGAATTCCTTCAGTTTCATGCAGGGAGCAGGCTCTGAGACATCTAACTTTTGCTCGCCCAGTTCAATGAGATAAAAGAAACTGAGGGCAGCTGATGCTTGTGGCCAAACTAAGTTATAATTAGATTGTCATAGCGAACAGTCAGTTGGGGCAGCTCCAAGGAGGACCAAAGGAGAGCACACCGGTAATTAACATCATCTCAGGATTCAATAATTTGCAGAGGCAACCTTGTTTCCCATCAACTCCTTCATATAAAGTTATGATTGTTCAAAACCAAAAAAAGCTGCATGAGTAAGCTACAGGTTTCTGCTAAAAATGGTCTGATGGGAAGACGCCCAAGAGCAGTTCCCCAACTCCATGGTATTGTTCGCAAGATAGAGGATAAGCAGGGCCACTACTAGGCTTCCTTCCCTGGGATGGAGCAGTACAGGGAGTGACAAATGCTCCCTCCCCCTTTCCATAATCTCTTGTCCCCTTCCAGTAGTGGCACCTCTAGTTAGGTCAAGCAAAGCAGTTTGTTGAAGGTGTGAGCTGTGAGCATCCTGGCAGAGATGCTGGCTGCTGGGAGGCAGCCTTATGTGGAAAAATACCAAAATACCTTTTTTTTCTTCTTTTTTTTTTAAATTTTGGGCTGCTATTGGAGTCAGTAGGAAAGGCTTACCCAATCAATATAGTCACACACATGCTGCAACTGCTACAATAATTACATTGCAGGGTTTCTTACTGAAGATGGCTACTGATAATTTTGTTTTAGAGCTATACTCTGGTACTGTTGAGCAGTGTGGTTGATGACTCTGCATGATGGTGGTTTTGGGCTGTGGTCACTCTCATAACTGGCACAGTTACTTGTTACAAACAGCTCATGTCGATCAATATAATACAGGAGTTAGCTCTGCAGTGAAGCTGCCTCTCAAGTACTGAAATAACAACTTTGAATTTACTGGGACTATTCAGAAGAAACAAATTTTCTTTCTCCCTGGACATGCTGATGGCTGAGAGTTATTTCCCATTTCAAAAATTAGGATGGCAACATAAAAGAATTAAAAGGTTCCAAAGCAGTAATATTTTTTAACTATATGTTTTCTGCTGGAAAATAAGTCAAAAGGCAGACATTCTGCACTTCTGAATATCCTGAAAGTAAATAGTCTTTGAAATAACATTCTGAAATGAAAAATTTCATTTTAGGTCCACTTTTCCCCGTCATTTCTCTTCCACCAAGTGAAAAATGAAAGACGAACAGACCAACAACACAAGAAAAAAAATTTCATTTCAGCAACATAATTTGTTCTCAGTAGGATTTTTTTTTTCTGTTCTAAAGGATATACTTTCACCATGTAAACAGATCTGAGATCAGTTCCCTGAAAATCCTGACCCTTTCTGCTCTAAGCAAAGCACAAGAATCCCTTCAGAGCTAGGCAAGGAGAGGGTGCAACCTGCAGGCTTGCATCTTGCAGGCTGGAGGTAGAACCTGGTGAGCTAATTACTGAGTGTGTGTAAGACAAGTGGGAGCATGATGGGAGAGCAGTGAATTTGTCTCTCCATTCCCCACCCTGTGATAATCACAGCCTGGCCTCTGCTGAAGTGCTGCTGAGCACTCAGTGCCCCTGTATGGATATGGAGCATGAGGGCAGACCTGATCCTCAGTGACCTACACACTGCAGAGCTTGCATCTCCCCACCGCTGTCTCCCCACTCGAACAGACTGCCAGTGTTTTGCTGTATTTGAATTCAAGCTAAGGGGAAAAACAGGCGTAAAGTTGGCACAGCTACCAGCCTAGCTATGTTAGCAATTGAGTGATAAGTTGTATAGTGGTTACACAACTGGGCTGTGTCTGTGGAGCCAGGAATTTTGGGTTTAATTTCCTGCTCAGTCACTGACTCATCACATAGCCCAGGGCATATCACTTCACCTTTCTGCACATAAATTTCATCATCTTTAGTTGGGGGGTAATGGGACTATCACAGGAATGTTAGGACATACAAATTACCCTCATAAATATTTGTAAAATGCTTTAGACGAAGCTTCAACAAAGGCATTGAGTATTATGTTGTTGACTAAGTAACAGCCAGGGGAATGTCCTAATTGCCAGGCTGGCTTATTTACTTACCTTGCACCAGAGATTTCTGGCAGCTGTACCGAAAGAGGTAAGGGAAAGGGTGAAGAGATTGTTTGACTAGTGCAGCAGGAGCAGCAGCAGAAAAAGGTCAGCTCATGCCACAAAACAAATACGTGGTGGATAGATGTTACACTAAAGGCTGAGAGGCATTTGGATAATTTTTAGCCCAGATGCACAGAAAGTTTACGTATATGACACTTACAGTGATGGAATATGGATGCCTAATCCTGTTATGTGTGGTCCACAAAGTCCCATATCATTTCTTCAGAATACATGGTCAACTCTGTTTTCAGACTTAAAAAGCATTTAGATACCTGAAGTTCTGCTTTTGCACTTTCCCAGGGGTGTTATCTTCTTGCCTATGGTGAGCATCTCACTGTCTGTCCTCCACCCGAGGCTGTCTGCGATTTAAAGCCTAGGTGTGTCAGCATCTCAGATCCCCAGAGGGTGTGAGAGGAATACGCAGAGATATCATATGATTCATATAACCACTCAGTTTTGCTGTGGGATGTTAAGGAGCTGCTGCACTCCAGGCCCTAGAGGCTGTATTTGCAGACAGGTAAGCTTTCTGAAGGTCCCAACATCTGCACTGAAGTAATACAAGATGGTTGCTGAGAAAGCTAAGCAGAGAGCAAGTCTTAGAAACTTTCAGAAGATGTGCCTTTAATTTCTGTTGTCTAATCTATCCCAGCTGTGTCGTCCCCACTTATTCCTAACTCCTGTGTTTTACTTTGATCTGAAACCTGCTTCTGAGGATACCTATAGGCAACCTGGCAAGTGCAGGTAAATCCCAGGTGGGTAGAGAGCTGCTGAACTGGCCAATTCCTTTGACTTTAACAGGAGGTACTGATTGCAAAACTGAGTTGGTGCAAGAGTACGGAAGGTACTTTCTGCCTCATCCACCCACTGCGAAGCTGTTACACATATTTTTCTGAAATGCCCAAGGCCCAGCTCCCCTGCTGTTGTTAAATTGAAGTGCCGCTGAGCAGCCCTGGCCACTGTTTTTCTTTGGGGATTATCTCCTATCACAACCTAAACCAACTGAGGCCCTCAGGTGGTGCTCCCAGTCACCTAAGCAACACAGATGGTAGCTAAAAGCTTTTCCTTCATGGTTAGTTTTTAACAGTAAAAGGAATTTAAAAAAAAAAATCCTTAATGGTTATGATACAGACACTTTAAAGGTATCAGGTCACTTTCTTTCTCCACAGCCATAATCATTTTGGACAGGCTGGGTCGATGGGCCGAGGCCAATTGTATGAGGTTCAACAAGGCCAAGTGCTGGGTCCTGCACTTTGGTCACAGCAACCCCATGCAGCGCTACAGGCTTGGGGAAGAGTGGCTGGAAAGCTGCCTGGCAGAGAAAGACCTGGGGGGTGCTGGTTGACAGCCAGCTGAATAGCAAGGCCAATGGCATCCTGGCCTGTATCAGAAATTCTGTGGCCAGCAGGAGCAGGGAGGTGATTGTTCCCCTGTACTCGGCCCTGGTGAGGCCGCACCCGGAGTACTGTGTTCAGTTTTGAGCCCCTCATTACAGGAAAGACACTGATTTGCTGGAATGTGTCCAGAGAAGGGCAACCAAGTTAGTGAGGGGCCTGGAGCACAAGTCTTATGAGGAGCCTCTGAGGGAACTGGGGCTGTTTAGTCTGGAAAAAAGGAGGCTGAGGGGGAACCTTATCGCTCTCTACAACTACATGAAAGGAAGTGGGGGCTGGTCTCTTCTGTCTGGTGGCTGGAGAAAATATGAGAGGAAATGGCCTCAAGTTGCGGGAAGGGAGGTTTAGGATGAATATTAGGAAAAATTTCTTTACTGGGAGGGTTGTGAGACATTAGAATAGGCTGCCCAGGGAAGTGGTTGAGTCACCATCCCTGGAGGTATTCAAAAAGCACGTAGACAAGACACTCCAGAACATGGTTTAGTGGGCATCATTGATGGTTGGACTCGATGACCTTGAAGGTCTTTTCCAACCTAAATGATTCTATGATTCCGTTTTATGCCATTGAGAAAGCACTCCTACATGCTTGGAAGCAGCTGGTTCCTCCAGATGAAATAACTCACACCAGGGTCAGCCCATGGATCAATGGCAGAAATTCCTGACTGCCTCTCACTGAACCATGTCCCTGCGGCACCACTAGTCCAAAGGAACTATTAAATCCTTCTTGTAAGGAAGCAGAAGGCCTGGAAACTACAAGCACCCTACCACTGAAACATGTTCATGGATCCCATACTCCCAATGGAAGACAATGAGCCCATTTTTTATACCTGACTTCTACAAACCCTGCTGAAGGTGTGCAATTAGGGAAAACCTATATGGTTCAGTGAATGAAGTTTGCTCAGTAAAATCCACATAACTTAATCTAGTTATGACCGCGTTATGAGTGACAGTTACATAGTTCACAGAAATGGAAAGACATAAGGGAACTTCTTTCAGCCTCTAGCCAGTGAGTACTTCCAACCGTGCCTTAAATAAGTTCTCCTGTGTTTCATTGGATTTGTTTTCTGAAATTGCTCAAGCCCTGGCCTTTTCTTGTTTCCCTTGGGCGACTGTTCTCTCTGATGGTCCAAAACAGAACAATTTTTGCTTTGTGCTAGGATGTTCATCAAAAGTAGCTAAAGTTAATAATCTTCCCCACTCCCTCACCCCCCTAGTCAGGTGGTGTTGATAGTGTTGGGTTTCAAAATGCATAAGAGAAATCTACTGAACTCAGAAAGGAATTCAACAGGTGAAAGATGGTGCAACATCTGGTGTCTACAAAAGCTAAGTGGTGGCAAGGACAATAGCTGACAGTTAAATGGAAGATATTTAGCATGCGCTAAGTTAAAATGTGCCAGCCTCTTTCCCCTCTTCCACCACACCCTTTTTTGAATACAGACTCCTGGTGCTAGAAATGCTTCTCAGGTCCCTGGATGATCAACCTGTGTACTTAGGCCAGAAATAGTTTTAACACAGTAGTTCTCAGGAGCATCCCTCCCTGCAGTGCTCAGAGATCTATGATAAGAAAAAAACTTGTTTCATTTAAGTAAATTGTGAACTACTTTATGGATAGACTTTTGTCTTGCTTTTCTCAAAATCCCAGATACCTTCCTTCTAAAAAAAAAAAAGGTAAAAAAGAGCAAGCATTGCAAACCTGTGGCCCTTCAATAGCAAATTCTTTAAATACCTCGGGGAACAGGAATCATGCAAAAGCAGAGTTGTAAAAATCCAGAGCTTTTCCATACCCCTCTCTTTGGGGTGGTGTTGTTTCAACTCAACATTTTAGCTAAATATCCCTCAAAGTAACAGAATTCTTACCCAGATGTCCCATTCTCTAACATACTGAACAGCTGTTAAAGAGACATCATTTGTCATCAGTACATCTGTATCTCACCATCTAGAATGTGGTGGGAGGAAACATTTAGCAATCTCCAAAGCCACAAAAAATTATTCTGTGCAGATATTTTTCTGAATTTTCCCTGTCTTCCCTAAGTTCACTGAGCACCTAAACTGGACCTTGGGGCAAACTGACCCTAGATGAAACTCTTTTGTGCCATTTGACCTTACAAAGCAAAACGCAGACAATGTACCACGATGAGAGGGAGGTCCATAAGCAGCTACAAAGGAGGCCAGAACTAGATCTCGACTGCTGTCAAAGATGTAGATAAATGATTTACCATCACTTGTCAGGCTCCGTCACCTGCCTGTTTGAAGAACAGATTACTTATCAAGACCAGGCAACAGCATAACATGTATTCCCAACACTCTTCACAACAACCTGAGCTGGGCAGGAAGGCCAGTACCCACAAATGTAAAAAGGAGGAGTCTGAAGACCTTCTGTGTGCCTAATGAGTAGATTTAGGAACACCAGAACACTTTCTTCCTTGAAACATTTTAATTTTCTGCTCATTTGCATTTCTGGAGTGGAAATGTAGTACACCTCACAAAAAAAATCACACTAGTGCAAACCATACTTTGGCTTCAGTAAAATCAAAATTTGAAGTATGTGACATACATAGGAAATAACAAAGGTATTGGGAAACAAGATCACAGGGAACCTGTGAAATATCTTCTGTACTAGTAGATCATATGTACTGACCTGCAGTCAGTAAACTAGGAATGTCTAATTTCCAGGAAAGACCTCCTCTGAAGTCCTGATCAGAATTTTGAAAAAACTTTGGAAATTCTTCCTTGAAGAACAGCCATGGAGATTCCAGTCTGGGAGACCTGAACATCCTATGGGAATTGTTCAGCCAGGATAGGTTGCCAATCAGGTACCTCATTTTGGTTTAGACCCCCTACTGCATGTTAGTGAAGAGATTCCTCCTTCACAGGAAGAGTCATTCTGGAACAAGCTGGTGTACAGCAGTGGGCAGGAGGATACAGGATTGCCCTGGGCTTTTTTAGGCCTGGAGGAGAAGTGATATGCATGGCCCAGCTCCACATCCAGTCCCAGATGGATAGAGCCTGGAGTTCAAGGGAGTGGAGAAGGTGCAGTTATTCTAGCTGTGCTGCCCAGCACTGCACCAGGGATTCCACATGGATGGTCCAGATTGCTCAAAAGTTGGCTTGAAGATGTCTCCATGGCATGGTACTTCCCTGTGTAGAAATGGTCTTGCTGAATCGAACATGTACAATTGCAGCTTTTCTTTTTTATCTCACTTGCCTTGCTGTTGGGGAATACCAGGTCACAATCATGGACTTGTATCTAACATTTTATATACAGTTTTATAAGAAAAAAGGGCAGATGCACAATTAACTTGCCAAGATGCACAAACAAGTTTTCTCACTTCATGCAAGCAACTGACATCCTGAGTAATATTCATGAAATAGAGAATTGAATCCCAGAATGAAAAAGCTTTATCACTTTGAACTTCATCCTTCACTTGACTGATCTGCAGAAGCTAACTGTACTGTACATTTCTGATCAAGATTATTGGGCCCCAAAAATCCCTGACTAACCAAGAAGCTTCATTTACATCCAAAAGTTTTTTTATTCTGCTGCTCTCTGTGTCACAGCAGAGAGCAGCCTCAGCAGAGACAGGTGTTTGTTCCACTTTTGTTTACAGAGATGTCATTTTAATGTTCTTTTCTGCATCGGTCTCATGTTGGTTCCTCTTGGCTCTTCTTCCTGACACAAGCCAGATGAGTAAAGAACTGGCCAGGACTCCAGCTACTGCAGCCACAATGACAGCCCAGTAGGGGACTGAAGGTTCAGTTTTCTCCAAGCTGACATCTGAATTTCTGAATCCACTATTTCTCAGTGTGGAAAAAAAGGGTTTCTCCTACAAAGGGAGAGCAAATGTTTTACTGACCACAGACCACTCAACAGGCAGCATTCAGACAATATGCCATCACCCCTTCCCAGAGAGGAACTATCAATCTTTAGAAAGACTATCAGCTGTTTCTGCCTTCTGTCGATCTTAGCTCAAACTCTTTCCTGCCCTGTTTCCTGAAAGTTCCTAGAACAAAAGAAGGAGCCATCTCAGAGAGCGATGGCATCATTTCCAGATTTGTTTGATGCAGACAACCAAATGGAAATATGTAGACCCATTAAAAATAGCTTCAATGAAAGGCTTTCCACTGCAGTGAGGATAAATTTTTTTGCATTATATTTTAAGTAGATTTTCCTATGTATAACAAAACAGGAGCATATTTTAGCTATTTAAAGTCTTCACAAAGACCTCTTTTAAAGAATTTCACCAATAAGAATACATGAATACATGAGAAAAATAAAAGTGGCTAATGGAGAGTATGGACATCTTGGCCTTTACTTACTGGGTTTGGACACTTGAGTTTTGATCTGTCATGGGTAAAGTTGTTGTAAGTCTGCTTTTGACCAGCTGGCTCCAACTGAAGAAAAGAAAAACAATAGTAAATACAATGATGAATTTTTTACTCGTCAAACCCTCCTGACTTGGGTGGTGTCGTAGTTTAACCCCAGCCAGCAACTAAGCACCACACAGCCCCCCCCAACCAGTGGGATAGGGGAGAAAATCAGGAAAAGAAGTAAAACTCATGGGTTGAGATAAGAACAGTTTAAC
>JANZLQ010000057.1:3002503-3015276 GCA_026212715.1 Elanus axillaris | reverse complement strand
GGCATGAGAAGCTGAAAAATCCTTGACTTTAGACTAAACATTACTTAGCAGCAACTGAAAACATCAGTGTGTTATCATCATTCTTCTCATACTGAACTCAAAACGTAGCACTGTACCAGCTACTAGGAAGACAATTAACTCTATCCCCGCTGAAACCAGGACAAGTGGTTACAACTTTTTACTCCACTCTTTTGGTGCTTGTAGTAATGACGAAATGTGGTGGAAGGTGCATCACAGGAAAGTTTCCAAACATTTTAAGACTCACGAACTGAAGACATTGAGAATCTGATGCACTGTCTCCAGAAAAACTCCCTCAGGAAGCAAGGGACAGGAGAAGCCTTTCCTCCTTTTGCACTGAGTAACTCTGAATACCACATACTTTAAACATTCTGCTAAAACGAAGTGGTTCACTATACACCCACCCAGTTCTCCTATGCACACATCTCAAACGACAGTATAAACCACAAAGAGGAAAAAAAAAGCATGACAGATGTTAGTCATGCTACTTAGTGCAGCACTGAAAGAAAGATGCTTAGGTGTCATGGTGACGGAATTGACTTCAGAAATGATGTAGAGTTACAGAGACAGGATGAGATGGTGCCAACCTTTGCAGTCTTCTTCACTCAGACAAGAAATTCCCTGAGAGTTTTAGCTGAGGCTGAGTTCACAAGACTGCAAGAAGTGAGTTAAATAGATTTTTTTATACTATCACTTGTCAGCTAAGTTGCAATAGCTGATCACAGGCTCAGCCTGAGTGCATTTCAAACTCAAAATATGTCCAGGCTAATGGCATAGTATTTGTGGTTGGCTAGGAGTGCACATACCATCGGTTACCATAGTTAAGCTAAAGAGTGGAAGCTTACTCAAGTGTTTACAACTGTGTATGGGCATGCCTGAAGTAATGACTTCAGGACTGGTCCATAGAGAACCACAGAATTGCTATCCAGCACTTCTGGGAATAGAGCGCAGAGGAGTGCTGGAGCTTCTGCTATTGTCCACAAGTGTATGTACTGTCCTCAAGTGATTAAAGTGTCAGCTGCATGTTGGAGAGAAACAAAACAACAAGCCCACCACAACATGGAGAAAACAAATTCTATTCATAAGATTTCCATACTGAATCACTGGGAATACTTTCTCTCTCTAGTTCAGTTAAAAAAGAAAAAAGAAAAAAAAGGAAGAAGAGACTGCAAAATGAAAAGAGAGAGATGACTGCGGCAAAATCTGACTAAGGAAGGGAAGAAAGCTAACAAGTGGAGAGAAGATGAGAAGCAAAACAGAATGCCAAGTTTTGCTAATAGTTGTGGGGTCCTGCTGGACTCTTATATGAGTCCTACCCACTTGGCCTGTCCACCAGCTGATGTTGTGAAGACTGAATTTAGTAGTTTTGTTGCATCTTAAAGGGAACAGCTCATATTCTGATGTGGTTATCTGTAAGATGTGTGGCTTATATCCTGTAGCATTCTGTGTGGAGCATGACTGGGTATTTGTAGATAATTGTAATACTCCCTGCATCAGGGCACTTGGTAAGGAGTTTGGCGCAGAGCCCAGACAAAGGATGATAAGGTGCAAAGTTCTGTAGCCAGCCATGCTTGCTTCATCTCTATGTGATCTGTTCCTCAGGAGCATTAGCTTCTGAGCTTTGAAGATGACAGTATACCCATGTCCACGAGTGTACAGGGCAACTTCTGGAATAAACACACAGCTCCTCTAAAGCACGTGGCAAATATGGAGGCAGAACACAAGCTAAACACACTGTCCATGTGCTCTTCTCCTGGGCCAGGGAACCAATGAGGTGGATTTGGGAACAGTGGGGGCCCCTTAAGGCTACAGAATCCTCTGACTTCAAAGAGCAGGAAGATACTTTGCTTTGCATGAAGCAAAAAGGGCAAAGAACAACATGGTGAGGGAGAGGCTCCTTAAGCCATCCCCGTCCCTGCATACCCACACAGTAGCCAGGCACAATCTGGCCCTTTATGTGTACTGACAAGAATCCATGTAATTTGGCCATAAGCCTACAGCCTGTTGAGCTTTTCAGGGAACAGGGAAACAATACAGCCTTACAGTAAGCTTGCACAGCCTCACCGTACATGGACTGCAAGTGAAAAGCAGGGATGTGTTACAAGAACTAGATTTAAATAGTAAACAGTAAAATCTTCAGTTGGCATAGACCAACAGATGTCTACAGAAGGGAATAGTTGCATTTCACATCAGTAAGAACCTGATCCCTCCCACCCCAGTAGAAAGCTTTGTGTCAATATCCTTACATGCATAGGAAATGAGTGAGAGTGACAGTCTGGATGGAATAAAACTCTGGTGGTATAAAAAAAAGGACTGATGGGGATTCAGGAAAGAGTAATGGCCAATAGGAACACCAAGTGGCAACAGAAAGCCAATTTAAGGCTACCATATATCCAGATACCATCTCTTTTTCATCTTGAAACCTGCAGCCATGCTTAATTTGAATGTTTTCTGCATTTGCCTGCCATTTCTGGGCCACCATTAACCCTCTTCAAGCTACTGCACAATGAAGCCTACCAGACTGCTGTCATTTGGAGTCCCAGACAGGGGAAATGGAAAACAGGCAGTTTTGCTGTGTATGCACAAGTCAATTGCTCAGAGCATGTGCATGCACTAAACATCTACTACTTTCTATAACCCTGGACTTACAGCTCATATGCTATACTGGGCAACTGCACAGATTTCTGCCATGCATTTCCCACTACTTGTGCTCAAGTTCATTCTGGAGTATCCCAGACGTTTCTTATCTTGCTCAACCCTTTACTCAAACCGAAAAAAAATTCCCCTCCATTTATGCTTATTTCTTGTACAAACCAGGATAAAGGATTTCTGCTACCATTATGTGTTTGAGTACTGGTGTTTATGAGACAAGAGGAGGAAATGTTGCTGTGGCATAAAAATGTCATAGACTTCCTTCTACCGTGGGAAACATCATGGTTCTGAAAGCAAGTGTGACCTTGGAGCTAACAAGTCCAGCATGTGCCTTTTACACTCTCTTCCAGCACTGTTCAAAAACTATCATTTCCTCCAAAATGACAGAAGGAATGTGACTGCAAGCAGAGGCATCATAGGTGTGATTTCAGCCCCCCCATTAGTTTCAGTGACTCTGCTAGAATTGCTCCAGATACTAGAGTGGGTGGTACAACATGTCCACACTATTAATGGCAGCAAAAATTCAATCATCACATGTATGTTTTCCTAATAAATCTAACAGAATTCACTGTAGAACGGAAGCTCATTCAACATACATTTTCAGGAAACCTACAAGATTGAATGTTTAACTAGGCTGATTTTTTTGCTTTAATGCAAGTTATTTACCAAATGAAAAAGGAATTTTTCATTACATTAAGACTCTCAGGATTTCTCACTTTGAATGAGCAGAAGTCTTACTCTCTTTTATGCAACAGGGTTGCTTTGGATTGTGTTCCTAAGAAATGCAGGCTGAGAAGGGTCTCAGAGTTGAGCAGTTCCCTTCTTCTTAGGGTATCAATTTTATTTCTTGCTTACTGTTTTGTTTCAGACACCTTTCTCATGATCTTTTGTAGGGACTGCTACCACAAACACATAGGGATCTAGGTCTTAACCTCTTACCATGTTATTCCAGAGAGCCATGGCCATCTCAGCGTAACCTCTTACACTGAAATGAAAGCAGTCTGCAGCGAAGAAACTCAGATCTGGTTTGCCATTCTGCGATATAAGCAAAAATGTCTTTCTCAGCACATTTCAACCATTGAGGTCTGACATCTTAGATCTAATAGGGCACTGTACTTGGCATACCCACCCCATGTTTTGGTAAACTTCCTAAAGGCAATATGCTTATATTTTGACACTGCAAATAAACTTAGGTACTCCTAACTGTGGGCTGATTACTGCATCTTGAGACCTTCTATGTAATGCAGCCTGCTCAACTTCACACAGCAATTTTCATAACAAACTTAAATTTGTCATTAAACCAACAGTCCCAGCTCTTACGTGGACTCTGCCATTGACTCACACTCCACCTTGCACAGAAATGATAGAAAACTGGTCGATTATTCTCACTTATTAAACTTCCACAACTAAGACTCAGACTTACAACCTTTCAGCTGTTGAAATTTTGCTGAATTTCAGGCAACATTAAAAATTGCAGGGTTATCCAGAAAATGTCTTTCCTAGGGAAAATTTGCCTCATCAATATCAATATGGTAACCATTCTTTGGACTTGAAAGCTGCCAGAACAAAATGGAGCTGATATGACAAAAGAATCAGTATTATACAAAGCTGTGTGGTTTTGACCAGGACTGATGCTGAATATTTTTATCCCTAAATACACAGCATACATAATACTAAAGCTGGAGAAAAGAACAGGGATCAGTGTTTCGCTTCAAAGGCTGCTTCCTGTTTCCTGGCTGGGATGAGCCAGCCATGCAACTGCTGGTGTCCATGGAAAGGAAACCTGGACATACACTGCAACCTAGATCAGAAGAAAATTGTGGTGAATGCCAACCAAGCCCCCAACAGGGGAAGCAAGAGGGGAACCAACATGCAGTTTAAATGAAGCCAGAGGGTGCTTAGGTTTAATGTGTGCACACTACAAATGATTCCTGAAGCCATTTTGATTCACAGACAGCACAATCGTTTCTGTCTTCTCCTCTGTCACTCATTGCAGATTCCACCCTATGCTGCTTGACCGTGCAAAGAGAAAAACCCACAGTCCTTGTGGCACGGATCTTACTGCCTTAGAGAAATCAAGGTACTGGTCCTTGTGTAATGGGAAAGAAAAACAGGACTTACGCTATTGAGGGGCAACAAGGTGTTTCGAAAAAATGGCTGCATGACAACTGCAAAGTCCTCACGCTCTTCATACCGACCACTGTTGATCAGCTGTAAGGCTTCAGCCTGTATGGAGTTGCATGGTTGGAAACAGAAAAGTTACAAGGTTCTTCTAACATTCTTCTAACATCTTCTAACAGCTATCAAAAACGTGCATATTAGACTTCTTTCAATGTAGGAACGCATAAATTATTAGTATAAATCCAGCTGAATAGTATAAAGCAGTCCAGAGAACAGCTAAGAAAATAATTTGGTTCGTGAAGAGATATTCATGAGGAAAATGCACAGAAGCTAGGATAATTCAAAATGTAAAGTTGTTTAATTTTTTAAAAAAAGTATTTTGTACCTTACTTACAGAAGTCAGTGCTGCACAATCACAACGCAATTCAAATTTACAGAGAATTAAACAAAGGAATAAGGCCAAGATTTTTAGAAGTGACAAATGAGTTCAGAAGGCCAATTTGAGACTGAAGTGTGCTTGATTTTTCAGAAAGGTATGCTTGAAGCAAAATAAAACTTAAGCATTGAAAAATTACCTGCCACTTTTGAAAACTATGGCAATAGTAATTAATACAGATAATAAAAAGTTCTAGTTACTTGCCAGCCTATGGGTATAAATTCTAATGCTCCTGGTCATATCTCAAAACATTCCTAACCTCACTTCCTTAGTTAAGGAAAACGTCCCCCTGGGTGGGTTTATACAAGTATTGTCCAAGATGGATTTTTTGAGCATTGTCAGATTCTTCAAACAACACCTGCTGCCAGAGCCAGAATAGGAGGACTGGAGAACATAATGTGAACTGATATAGCAATTCCTGTATTCAAAGGATGGAATGATGCAAAAAAATTTTGTTCCAATAGCTATTTATAGCCTTTGTTAAATTTGAGTGAATCTTATGCCTGAGGCTATGAAAAGTTACTCTTAGATAGCAAGCTGACCCCTGGTAAGCTATCTGTGTATACACTCTCAGCCCATGGCAAAGAAAGGAATATCAGGTTGCATTAGTTCATTTTCTCTGCTAAGAGTTACCACAAAACAGCTGATGCAACGTAATTTGTCACCCTTGCAGTGACATGTTAATTCATGTGAGCTGTTCATTGGATTCATAATAGACAAGCACGTATCAACAGAACAGCCATCATCAGCAACTCCTCTTCAGCTGTTGAAAATGCAATGGGAAACTGAACTGGCCTCAGTCTGCCTCCAGCTCAAAACCGAGGTCAAATCATAAAGTAGTACAGAAAAAATTGCCCTGCTGCTAACTGGTTAGCTGGATAGGGGTTTGGTTAAACTGTAGCCAAGCTGTTTCCAGTCATCCCTCTCTGTCCTGCTGAGGATATGCATGAGAAGAAAGGCAGTAAGGGAAGCAATACAAAAAGACACAAGTGAAGATGACCAGATACAGAATCAAGGTGTTACCTGAAAATCTCTGTTAACTCTCTTAATTTCTTGTAGTTCAGAAGAATTTTCCTCGGGGTTTAAGAAACATGGGCAAACATTCCTTCAATGAAAGAAATAGTAGAATTAGAAGCCGACCTGGAATAGCCTATGCAATTATTCACCAATGTGTGTTTGCTTCAAGAAGCTCAAAGCTTACATACTGAAGGAGATTCACCTCATTGGCTTAGAAATGGACAGATACTTCAGAAAAAAATCCCTACTGACTTAGTTTTCAAAGTGAACACCTGCCACACTGGTAATAGCTGCAGGATCCACAACTCTTGAATCAAACACAAAAGTGTTTAGTATGCCACACTCTAGCAGGAAATCACCTGTTAGAATAAAAAAAACCCCAACCCTACATATAGGCTTACAGCAAACTTTCAGAAATTTGAGGGTTTAAAGGTAGAAAATATAAATTGTTCATGTAGTCTGACTCCTTAGACCACTGTGTTTTGTTCTGTTACTCCCATACCAAGAGGTAATAACTTGTGCTTCACTGAAATGCATCCTCTAAGAATGTGCTTGGAATGAATATGAAGACATCAAGCAAGACAATCAATTCATTATTTTCCCTTCTAGTGTGTTCCAGTCGTTAATCACTTCTGTTATTAAAAATCTGTGCCTAACTTCATTTGAATTCATTAGGCATCAGCTTCCAGCCACTGGTCTTTGTTATACCTTTCTCTGCTAGACTAAAGAGGCTTTTCATGTCCATGCTGACTCCTGTAAAGGAGCTTTCTAAAAGCTTTCTAAAATAAGTCCCTCAGTCTTCTCTGAGTTAGAATTTTGGTCTCCTCCATTAGGTGTGAAAAGCAGTTCCTGGCTGTGCGCTCTGCTGTATGCAGCCCAGCCTGCACCATAAGTAATGCAGCACTGAATACAAGGAGAGGCATCAGGGATGTCAGCCAGTGCTGCTGAGCAGTGAATGGCTGGGTGAAAAAGGCTTTGAAGTTCAGTTGTACGGCTATTAGATGGTGACTTGTGCTGTGACATGCTGCCTTAGAGCTGAGAAGAAAAGTGATGACTCTGCTATCTACAGACACATGCCTTTGAGCTGAAGTACTGGAAGAAGTAATAGAAAGTTGATGGGAACTAGTGTGTCAGGTAAAGGCTGCAACAAAAGTAGCTTGGAAATCTTGGTGTGGATGTCCTGCTGTAGAACCAATTTAGACTGATCCAAAAAAATAGCACTTTAAAGGCAAAGACCTCTTTTGCTCACTTACTTTGCTGTCAAAGCACACCCCGAAGAGCTTGCTGCAATCTGACGCAGTCCCGAAATCTCTAATATCTCCACCATGTTGACAAAGACTCTTGGGAGCTGCAGGGATTATAATAACCAGACATACCAAATCACAGAACATGATACCACTACAAAGTGAGAAAGAAGTGCCATCTGTAGGTCAGGGAGTCACTGCAAACTACACCGGCTGCAACCAATGGCATATGCAAAGATGATGTATAAAAGGAAGGGGAGGGAGACATACAGTGGATGTCAGCCAAAAAACTCCCAGCAGCTAGTATAAACTAGCTGAAATGCTGCTTCACTCCCTGGGGCAATTTCCATTTTCTCTAGGGTAAATGAAACTTTGTACAGTTGGTTTAGCCATCAAAACTGGCAGTAAGGTTGTGCTAATTTTGGTCTGCAGCAAAAATGCTGTGAAACGTACAGTTTTACTGAAACTGCAGCCCACTTTCTCAGGGTATTATCTAATACAGTTGTTGACATGCAGTGCTGAGGAGCAGTCTGACTCCAGCTATTTGGAAGATGACCTTGTACGAAACAGAATCACTGACAGTCTATCAGACTTGAGAAAAACATTGGTGTGCTTGCCAGGAACATAGCTTGCTAGGGTATCTTAAAAACTTACCTCCTCATACAAAATATCCAGAGTGTCCTGAAGCTGCTTTACATAGTTCTGCACTGAATAGGTTTCCTGTATAATTAAAATAAATAAATAAATAAATAAATAAATAAATAAATAAATAAATCGGTCTTCTTTCAGGAACCAAGATGTTTAATTGTTTCGCCTGAAGGAGTCCATAGACTCTCTAGTTGCAAGGTGGTCCCTGAGAAGATATACCAACTCAGTGCTCCTTTTTGCCTTCATTGGCAGATACATTTTCAGATCAAGAGGTTTATTGCCACATGTTATATAGTGCTTGTGTTTCCTTGTTACTAATGTATTCCCTTAATCTCTGTGGAAAATCCCAAGGTATATAATAGTTCTTGGCAGAGTCTTTGCCTGCTGAATGACTATGTAAATCACATTTTTGGATTTCATGTTTTCTTTTATGGGACTCAGTCCAGACTAGTTTGCCTTATGAACAGAGCGATACCTTTTTTTAAAACTGGCAGTCTGGGGAAGTGATATGGAGGCAATCAGGCCCCACAAAACCCACAGGCAAAATGACTTTGTGACTGTAGTAATAGAGGTGTAGCTGTGGGGCAAAGGGTCTGGGCAGCAGGCTTTAAAGGAAAAAGAGCAAAACTGAGAGAACAGTCTCCAGTCTTTTCAATAAGCTGGGGTCCAGACCCCCAGTTTGTGCCACAGGAACCTTTTCACAGGGGATAGCCACTGACAGCTAGATGAAAGACATCTTTTTCACTATGATTTCCTTTGGTGTCATTCTGAAGCAAGAATCAGGCATCCTCAGCAATTTTTGCATGGAGATACTTTCCAGAATAAAACTTCACTTGTGTCCCCTTAACAACATGTCTAAGACACCACGCTGTCTTGATTGCTTTGTCCAGTTAAGCTGGAAGAGCTCTTCAGTTTATCCTTGGTGTTTTGTTCAGTATGGGGCAGGTTGCTGTTTCTTAAGTAATGCATTACTCCAGAGCTGCAGTGCCCCAATATTAAAAGCTGTGCACTTGTTTCTGATACAATACAGATGAAAGAAACAGGACTCCTAAGTGCTTTTTAAACAAAGAGGAACTTTTCTCACTGAGAAAGGTTATATTTCCAGGGCTGGTCACCTCCCAAGTGCTTGGATGAGCATGCCTAATGCAGAGACACAAACCTTGTCCAAGCAGTACTGGCATAGGTCATTGCCTCCAACAAGGACAGTGATCAGCTTCCAGTCTTCCTTGAAGTTAATTTTCTAGTAGCACATAAAATAAACAGATTACAGCATCTATTGCTTAGGCATGCAGAGGTAACATTCACAAATGGGGCTAAACAGGGTACAGACAGCATGGCAGAGCAGAGAAAGGAGGCATGGTGAGTTAAGTTAGCAAAAGAAAAGCATCTGTCCAGGGGGAAAATTGCCAGTGTAGCTGCAATTCACATTGGCTTTTGCAAGGAAATTCCCTTCAGCAGACAAGATCTGTCAGGGTAGCCAAGCATGGAGATGTGTTTGTGGCAGCAAGCATGCCTAAATGAACGTTAGCTTCAGGACAGGGATGGACAGGAGAGATTTGCCAGCCATAGCTGAACACTGCAGGCAGCATGGGGACGAAGCAGTGTGGGAGTGGATACTGAAGTGACTCATGGAGCTGTGGAACTGGAGCTGCTGGGGATCCCTGCCAGCTGGGCAAGTATTACCCCATGGCCAGGAGGGCTGAAGGGCACCCCAGGGAACAGACAACTGGATTAAAATAGAGGAGTCCAGGAGGCTGGTGACTTCACTGATCTCATATAAGGGCAGCTGCAGCATCCATGTGACCGCAAGCTAACAATAGGCACTGCTGAGAGCTGGATCTCATCAAAATATTTTATAATGTTCAGTACAAATAAAGGAATCAAAGGCAACTATTTTTAGTATGATGCATTTACATAACAAACATCTGCAAAAGGTTCCCACAAATAGAGGAAGGGCCTGGGAATCACCCACAGATCTGAATTCTCCTCCTTTACCAGCACTTTGCTCAGAAAGCCTTTCATCAAGAGGCAAAGTGCAGCAGGGACTTTCCCCCCTCCTCTTTTCAAAGATGCATAAAAAGCACTGAATAAAACAAAGCTCCAGAGCCATGTACTATTTTATTGAAGATCCATGCCAGCTCCTTTCACTCTGCCAAACAATTGGTAATGCAGAGTAACTGACAGTGGGGTTAGCATGCTCAAGAGTGCTGGCACAAAGAGACACATGCTTTGACAAATCCTGCTTATTCAGTACCTTCCTCTCCCATTCAGCCTAAGCCAAGGAGCACCAGGCACTCCCATTCCCTTACAGGGTGCTTTCCCTGAACCAACAGCTCACACGCAGGCAGTCATCTGCTCCAATTCAGCCAACACTTGGAGCAGGCCAGCCTTAGTTTTCTCCCAGATTTCCTCCCCCCACCCTGAACTTCAGCAACAGCCACTGAATTAAAGGTGAGTTGCCTTTTTCGTGCCCTTTGTAGCCCTCAGTGGAGCTGGCACAGCAGGCTGGTCCACGATACTAGATCCCCTACCAATTCCCTAAAAGCTTGTGGCATGACAGGGATTCACCCAACCCTGAGGTTTCTGGCCACTGATTAATTACTTGCGTGTTCAGAACCAGGGTTTCAGAGGGCCTAATCCCCTGGGAAAACTTCAGTTGTCCCCCTTCCCAGTATTACCATTTCCCAGACCCAAGGGTGAATAGTGTGATTCATGTTGTTCACCAGGTGCCTGCTCCAGCGATTTTACTTTCAGCCTTTATGATCTCCACTTTGAATGCTGCTGTTCAACTAAGCAGTCCGCTGATCTCTCCAGAGCCTTCAGATCTCTCCTCTTCCTCACTACCATCCTTACAACCCCAGGCCGCACTGCATCCTACATTAGTCTCTGCTTTGTGTGTTTGCATCTTACCTGCATGGATTTGTACAGGTAAATTATTGTATCCTAAAGGCTAATCCCTGGCACATTCATCTTGGAAAGCACACCAGAGACAAGGATACTGACTGTTCTTCCATCGGTAAAGCACTCTTCACTACTCAAGCATCCCATCAATTAAAGGCATCTCCCAGAGACCACAGGAGCATTGAGGCGTGGCCCCAAGTTCCACTTACTGAGCTGCTTCTCATTAGCTCCACCAGTTCACGTGCTTGGGCTGACATATTACTGTAGAGAGAGGACAGAAGCATTTTAGACGCATACTCTGAAAGCACATCATCTTCTTGCTCTCCCACTCCTCATTTCAGGGAAAATTAGGAACAGCAGAAATCAGTACATGGAAAGTGATGCCTCAAAAGGACAGGCAAACATAGAAGGACCGAGATCAGCAGCAGTTGCACAAGTGAATAATCTGATCTGAAAGGGCTTCAGCTAGGATGGCTACCAAGTGGCAGGCAACTGGGATGAATTCCTCCCACCTCAGAGTTTGCCTAAGTATGTTTTGTTTGTTGAAAACCATTAATACCCAGATGCACAGAAATGTTTAGTTGCATAACTCCCTTCAAAATCTAGTGGGGGAATTTGGTACTTACACAGAAGATGAGCATCTAACCAGCCTTCCTGATCTGGCCTTAAATTCCTATGGCTTGTCTTACTGCTGCAATATATTGCTTACAATGTGGAACTGCCAGCCTGGAGAGTCTCAGTCCAACTCTGGGCAGGATGCAACATCCGCAGAGCAAAGCACAATCCATGCTGAAACACCAGCTGGAAGCCTGAGCTCCTGATATACTAGCATGAGACTGTACTTAAGCTAATTAGACCTGCCTCTCTCCAGCAGCTACACAAATGCAACTACATTATTTGCACTCTCAGAACCATACCGATTCCCCTAGTCTTTAGTCAAGGTACCCACAAATATTTCATAGCTACACAGGGTTTGGTACCTGTCCTGAAACTCTCTTGCAGTAAATTTAATGACTGTTAAAGGTGTCACAAAGTCTTGGAAACAAATTCAATGAGTATTCATAGAGCAGGCGTAGCATATAAAATACAAACTCTTACACATTTTGGTTCTTAACAGATTAGTAGACCTTTTCTTCAGGAGGAAAAAGGAATTAATTCACAGCTGCTCATTCTGTTCTTTTCCTTTGCACTGCAAACATGGATAGTTTTTAATGCTTTAGGGTAGCAGTGGGCTTCTATTTGTTAGTTTGAGGCACATTTCCCAGAAACCAAGGAATGAAGGAGAGATGGTCATTAATTTTTTCTCATTACAGATATGGCATGATAGTGAATCAGGGACCTGCATACTGAAGGCTGGTAAGAAAAAGGTACTGGTAGAATTAGAAACATAACTAAGACATTGGCTTGGAAATTGTGGGTAGAGGTTAAATGGAGAAAGGAAGTGTCTCTCTGTCTTTAATTTAGAAAAAGATAAAAATAATCCCCAAATACTGAATTTAAATACTAATTTAAATAAATAAAGAAATAATTTTAAAACCTCAGACCACAGAAATGTGCTCAGTACAAGTTGGTCATCAATATTAACTCAACCTTAACATGCAGTTCTGTCATGGTTTAACCCCAGCCAGCAACTAAGCACCACGCAGCCACTCACTCACTCCCCCCCAACCAGTGGGATAGGGGAGAAAATCAGGAAAAGAAGTAAAACTCATGGGTTGAGATAAGAACAGTTTAAC
>JANZLQ010000057.1:2943332-3002403 GCA_026212715.1 Elanus axillaris | reverse complement strand
TGTGTCCTGTGCCAACTTCTTGTGCCCCTCCAGCCTTCTCGCTGGCTGGGCATGAGAAGCTGAAAAACCCTTGACTTTAGACTAAACATTACTTAGCAGCAACTGAAAACATCAGTGTGTTAACAACATTCTTCTGGTACTGAACTTAAAGCATAGCACTGTACCAGCCAGTAGGAAGACAATTAACTCTATCCCAGCTGAAACCAGGACAAGTTCGAAGATAATCTGCCAGTCTATCAGTTCTCACCCCCTGCCCTTTCTCAGTTATCCTTGTGCTTACCGTGCTGTGGCACCTCTCTCTGCAACATTAAACCCAGCTGTTTCCTTAGATCTGCCAGTGGAGAAGCCAAAGAGGTTTGGATTGAATTTTTTCAAGATATCTTAAAAAAGAGAAAACACAGTGTTTAATCATCCACAGTACAACTGGCAGTATTGCCTCCCGCAGAAGCGCAAGCCAATTGAGTGGTGTGAATATAGACCTGGGTTTTCCCCTCATTCACTGTGAGCTTACAGAAGCTATAGACACACTTGCCTTGGAGACTTCAGTTACGGTCCAGCACTGCAGCTATTTCTCTATATGGCCTCAAGAAGCCAGAATCTGGCAGCCCGGGAGATGCACAGGTCCCAGGCAACTCACCAGTCTTGAATTTGAGTGCCAGAGTAATCACTGTTACTTTCCTTTATGTATCAGGAGCAGATGCTCTGAAAATAGCCCTCTACCTCCCACTCCTCCAGCTACCCATCAAGATAACAATATTTATTGCAGAGAAGTGAATTTTATTCACATTTCTAGATTTCACCAAAACCCTCAGTGGGGAAGCATGATGTCTGAAAACTGTTATTGTTACTGTGTCTCATTTATAATGCATTAATGAAATGCACCTTCTATTTTTCTTTAAACACAGCGATGTGCGTGGTACAAGACAAAGCATAACACATATTACCAACAATGTCAGGTATTGTCAAACTGCTCCACAGCATGGATCACATACATATAGATGAACCATTGTGAACAAAGTCCCCTCCAATTTATGGTCATGCTGACCACTTAATGGTTTCTATGGCAACTTCAGGGACTGATCACACAGAACACTCGGACAAGAAATTTCTAGTATTTTTAGATTTTTTTCAGTGCAATGTAGCAACTTGAAATCGTCAGGAGGAACCATAACTTTGTCAACAACACTCTCTAGATGGAACACTAATTGTTTTATAACCCTTTATTTGCCCATAACCATTACAGTTAGTCACTGGAAAGCACAAAATGAAACGAGGACAAGGTCTGCCATGAACTGCTGTCACCTTCAGCACATTTACTCCTAATCATTTCTGTCAAAAGGACAATACCATCACATGCAGATCCTGGGATGTGGTGGAGCTGAATCAACTTTACAGGTAGTCAGGTCAGTCTGGGTTTCAGATGTGACTCACATGAACTGGTCATATCCACAATAGATGGGCATCTTCCACTGTTCGCAAGGAAAGCATGACCACTTCCAGATGCTTCCTAGCATCCACTTAGACTATTTTCAGAGTAATACCCACCTTTCACTCTTCTCACATTGATTTTTCAGGATACTCACTGGGTAAAGTAGTCTGGGTCTCCAGGGTCCCATCACCTCCAATACTACAAAGGAAAAGAACAAAATCACCAAGTATGTTAATCCTGCAACCATCTGTCTTACTGTCACCATATGTTGCTGTAGCAGCCCAGGAAGGTTAAAAAAAAAAAAAAAAAAAAAAGACTAACCTTAAACAGGACTAAGGAGATAAACCACAAGAATTCAGGAAAAGTACTGAAAGGAGATTTCACATTAAATCAAGCAGGGCATCAGCTAAAATCGAAGCTATACCTCTGGACTGGGAATAAAGCATACTGGGAGAACTGATTTTTCATATAGACATGCTGGGATGCGTATCACAGAAAGGTGTATTTCCTCACCAAGGTTGCTCCACATGACCTTGCTGAAACTACATTTGTATGCAGTTATGCATAGAAAAGAGATTGCATCAAATGCTCATTAACCACCTATCTGGGATTCTGCAATGTTGATTATGAAAAGAGCCTTTGCCTCTACCATTCAGAGCTTGTCTATGTGTATAGCCAATATATTCTTATACCACCTCTGGCAGCCCCTCCTGAAGATATATATGCCTGCAGTTACATAAGAGGGGGGATGAAAGGATGAAGAAAAGAATGTATACAATTGCTTTCTCTTCCAGTCCTGACTCCTCCAATCCTTACCAAGCAGTACTTGCTCTCAGCATCCTATCCCTGCATGTATATACTGAAGTATGTAACTACACAACCAGGTGACCCACACTTTTAACTGTGTCTGTGGTATAAATAGAGAAAGAGAAAATCGAGCATTTTCACCTCCAGGAAAGTCCCCTCCAGTCTGTTTGTAGGTCAGTTGCTTTAGCTCCTACTGCAGTCTGGAAACAACAGAAAGAGTAATTTACAAAAAAAGTGCTACAAATTTAGGTAAGAGAGATCACGATTTGAAAGTGCTGAAGCATTTTGGTAACTTTAATCTGCATCCAGCCAAGCTTTTGTAATATCCCAATTTTAGCATAAATGGTCCATGTCCTTGTTCACTGCCACACACTAGCCTCTGGGCAGCCCTGCATCTCTGGTGCTTCAAATTCATAGGCTTCTCCTCATATACAAAAGCAGCTCATCTAGATAGTAGACCATAGAGTGTCAGAGGAGACATAGTCCAGCCAGAAGGCATCAGACTCTAAGGTCAAGGATATAAGGCTTTAGAACTACTACTCTAATATTGTTTTAGCAACCCAATGGGACTCAGATTAACATCAACAGCTTTGTATTTGTTTTGATATTTCTGATGGAAAATACTTCATCCTGGTTTTTCCTGAAGAAAGCTGATTTTGTGAGACTTAATAATCTAGGAAAAAAAAAAACAAAAACCAAAACACGGATGAAAAATTCCCAGCCAGTTTTATCTGTAAATAAATCAGCAGAGGAGCTGCTTTTAATCTGCCAAGAAAAAAAATCTTTGGTGTAAAAGCCACTTTTCCTTTGCTGGACCCACTCTGCTAGTCTAACACACAGACTTGATGAGGTAGGTGTAGGCAGGATTTTTTTTTTTTTTTTGGCCAATACAGATAAGCATGTTGGCATATGTACTGCTTTCACTGTGCACTGGTGTTCAGAAGTCAGACAGATGAAATGACTAAATTGCTCAATGTTTCATTAATCTCCAACTGCATCTAGACTGAGAACAGCCTTCCTGCAGTGTGAACTTTAAAATCTTTTTAAAATAAATAAATAAATAAAGCTATCAGAATAAAGAAGTTTGGGGTGAATTTGAGTACCCTGCAGGACTGGGACAGACCTCTAGGAAGGTCAGCACCCTGATTCACATTCAGGACAACAATTGTGAAAATGGGTTCTTTTGCAGCTGCAAAGTTTCCTAGTGGTTTCACTTAATTTTGTATTTGTCAAAAAGCCATGGTATCAATTCAGCCATAAACACTGACTGCATTCAGGGCTCTTGTGGGAAATACCAGGAAGAAAATAAATGCCTTAGTGGACCAGGACAGATCTTTATTGCTGCAGTCCCTCGGTGCCAGGGATGGTTAGGCAGTACAAAGTGTGCACTGCTGCTAGCTGCACTGCACTTTGGGGGGGCGGGTGTGTGTGTACGTGCACACACGTGTGGGAAATACTCTGTCATTTTTTCTGCCACCTCCCACCCCACTAATAAATCCCTTAATAAAAATCCTAATCACACCTTGCTGTGGCAATGCCAACTAATAGGAACTGCATGAATAATGGCAGTATGAAAAACTACCTTGCTCAGCTCTTGAGACTGGGACCTCCAGCATCAGAATCTGGCCCTTATAACTAGGGCTGTCTGAGACATTTCATGTACTAAAAGAATTAAAATTTAAAAAAGAGGAGATTTGTGCTAGTGTACATGTCTAGCACTAGATGTGGGGGAGGAAAACAAGTGATTAATTTTAAGAGTCATGGCAATGGATAGGAGGGAGACTTGCAGGGTCATTAGTCAGGTCTTCTAAGAAAGGTTGAAAGTTCAGCAGAGGGGAAAGCCAGGATTACATCAGGTCAAGCAAAATCAGTTTCAGAGCTAATGAGGAGGTGAAGACATGCACACCTACATGTAGATAAACCTGATCATTTAAGGGCTTTAGTCCCTTCAACTCCCTCTGAACTCTACAAGAGCTGAAGCTGCTAGAATGAGCAACGGCTTAGACCAGGAGTTAAAATTCGTGGGAACTGCTGACACAAATGTTTGCTTTTATCCCATGCCAGAGCAATTCTGTAGTGCTGTGTAATTCTGGAACTTTTTCTCAGAAGACTTTGGCAGAGATCTGTAGTATTCCCTGCTATTCTTTTCTGGGGCCTTTGTTTTGTGTGCCTACTCTTTTCTTTTCAGTTTGCATTTCTTGGCAGACGAAATACATCAGAATTTTAACTGGAAGATGCCCAAATCAGTAAGCAACATCTGAAAGCAAAATACAGAAGTATCAGAATCACCTGAAGTGAGAAGCACTTCATTCTGCAATCAGTTATTTCCATAAGAATTTTCATCAAGATCTCTCATTGCATGAAAAATGCCAACTGCTTGCTCTTGATTTTATGTCAGAAAAGACTATTCCTATAAGGCAGACATTTCCTTCTTCAAAAACACTTGAACAAACTGTCTGCAATAGAGAATATGATCCCATTTCTGTTCTAGCCTGAACTACTCATTACTGGATTACACAATTGCCAGTGTCACTCACATCCCTTTAGGCTATTTCTTTGCAAAGGGGCACAGGTAGATGAGTTTTGCTTTGCCAAGCCAAAGCAATCCGCTTTCTGTCTGATGATGCCTGACATGACCACATCTAGGTAGAAATCAGCAATGGCTCTTCTCATTCTAAACATGTGCAGTACTCACAGTCAGGGAATCTCCCAGTGCTCCTACGACTTTTATGTCAGCAGCTTGTAGCTCATGTACTAAATAACAGTAGGAGAAAAAAGCAGGATTATTGACAACTAACACAAAATACTCTTTAAGAGAATAAAGATGCAAGTTTCTGGTTCCAATCTGATGGCATTTTTACAGACTTCTAGGGAGAACGAGCCTCAAGTTCTGTGCGCCAGCTATGCAAAAGGCATAACTTCTTGCCTTTGCTTACAGCAGTGTACTTAACTAACACGGAAATAAATGGAACTTAAAACAGCTTAAAAAAAAAAAGAAAACAGATTAGATATATTTAGGGGTGCATACATTCAATCTCTTTTAATTGGTTTTCAGGTTTGGGTCATAGGTCAATACTTCCTACTGGCAATCTCCCCATAAAGCCTTCCAACTACACACAGCACTCCTACTGCACTGCTTGTCAGAGTAGGCTCACTAGGTGGGTCAAACTTGCTGAGCCACTAACCTACCTAGGCCATTTTAATCTGCCATGTTGCTGTATATGATACATGTATATGATAAATGTGATCACATTTATCCATAGAGAGCACACCTGCTGGGATGCAGAACTTACTGTGTATGGCAAGACAGACTTTCTTCCTTTGCTGCTAAATATATCAGCTTATATTGTTTGCTTTCCATCTAGGATGTGCAATTACAAGATCTTACTGTTTCTAAAAAGAAAAGGTGAAATCTTTCCTATTGGTGATTTTAGCTTACAAGT
Organism: Elanus axillaris; assembly: GCA_026212715.1. Taxonomy (NCBI): domain Eukaryota; kingdom Metazoa; phylum Chordata; class Aves; order Accipitriformes; family Accipitridae; genus Elanus; species Elanus axillaris. The sequence goes on along the minus strand of JANZLQ010000057.1, from coordinate 2,996,724 downwards.
TCTTTCTCACCTGATGTTGGGACACGACTGGATGGAGCCTGTTCAGAACATGACAGGTCACTGCCCCAATTCTGAAATGGCAAGTTACAAAACTGGTTCACTTTGTGGTTAGAAGATAATGCAGAATCCATATATGGTTTAATTGTACAGCAAAGGGCAAAACCAAGTTAAGACATAGATCCTAGTTTGGTGCCTATATAGCTCAACAGCCCTTTCCTCTTCTTTGTGGAATACTGTCCAAACATTAATTACTCTTTTGGTGAAATTTTCTAGCCACAACATAAAACTTTTCCAAAGGCAAAACTTTTAATGTAGAAATATTGCTTATGACAATGTTCCATAAGGAGGATTATTTTTTTTCCCTCCTCTCCAGCCTGGAGATTTTATCCATAACCTAGAAGTTGAGGTCTCCAGGTTTGAAGTCCTGCTCTGTCTCAAAAGACATGAGATGTAAAAATAAATAAAACAAAAATCAACAATAAAATCCTCTGCAAAGTTATAATAATATAGTGATGTATTATATTATGTTATTATTATCTCCCTTGTGCCTTGCCTGAAACCTATTCTTTTCCTAGAAACTTTCAAAAAGGGCTTGCTTTCACTGAATATTTGAAAAAAATTTGAATCTTCAAAAGTTTTATTAAAGAGATTTGTCAGCCTTTAAATAATTGGACTTTACCATACTTTTGTAGGTGATATAATTAGCTATTATGTTTATTCCACCAGTTGAGGAAATTGAGTCAACCACACATTGCAGAACATCTTGGTTCATCAGCAGAGACAGCTGAGGAATGTGCCATCCATGTGTTTCAGTAGCAAGCAACAATATTTGGTAAGAAGGCAGCGAGGGAAAAAATGTAATTTTTGTAATGGGCAGTCCTTGCAAGCGCAAAGATATTTGCTTATGCTGATCTAAGACCTGGCCCTGCTTGGAGCAGGAGGTTGGACTAGGGTTGTCCTGAGATCCCTTCCAACCTTATTTATTCTAGAATTGCACAATTCTACCCATTCAGAGAAAAGCTGCATGGACCAGTGGTCTTCAGAAAGCATGGTTAGTGTTAAAAAACATCAAGACAAATTAATCTGTTCTTGTAAAAAATGGTGTAATAGGCTCTACTATTAGCCATCTGGTTAAAAGCTGGTTGCAGAGGCTAGAAAGGACAGCTGGGCTTATTTTTAGATCAGAGATGAAACTGTTCCTTTATTCTACTGTTTCTTTATTTTACCCTATCTCTTAAAAAGGTGTTGCTGTTGAGATTCAGTGGAAGTGCAAGAATTACCCATTAAAAGTGTAACTGCAGCTCTACAGATAAAAATCCCACTTCAAACCATGGCTTGCTGAAACAATAACAGCTGTTGCTCTTTGTAACCCTCAAGGCACACAGAGATTTTCATAATTTGGCTAGGCATGAGGACCCCCATGCCAAACTAGCCCAGACCATTTTGACTGCTATTACCAACCACACTTTGTCTGCATGCCTGCAGCCATTTGTCAAGAGCACATAACTGCCCCATTTCTTCAAGTCCTACACAAAGTCTGTTTCTGCAGTTTGTTTAATCTACCTTGTGGTAGTTGCATAGCCATGGTGGAGAGTGAATCCCTTGGAAAATGGATCCCTATCACCTCCTTTGTATTTGGCCACATACCCAATATATAAAGGTGACTGCCCTGTACAGGTTAAACTTACCTGAGTGCATGGAAGTACAGTGGCTCAAGAAGAGAATATGTAAACCTTCCTCAGATCATTTGGGGGCTCAGGTTTCTAAGTTGTCTCCTCCCTATTGTGAGGAACTTGTTATCTGAATTAATGATGCATCCCAGGTGACTTACTGTTGAGCACAGTTTTGATACAATTGCACCAATTAATACAATTCATCTTGTTTGGCTTTTAGGAAGAGTTTAACATTTGTTTACACAGGAAAAAATGCAATGCAAGATAGACTTCCCTTCTGAAAACTGGTAGTAGTTTCTCTTATCTATAAATTCAGGATGATGTATGAACAGTCACCTGATACAGCTTTGCATAGTTTGCCTGAAATGCAGCAAAAGATGCAGCAATTACCTCTATTGGCTCATTAGTGGGCTCCACAGGTGTATATGTGTAGTTGCTATTCTTGTATGTTCCCAGGAATGGTTTGTTCTGGAAAAAGAGGAATACAAAAGTAAGAGAAATTGGGCAATAAACACATGGCACAGACTATATCAAGTGATATCAAGACATCATACCACCAAGAAAGTAATTGACTAAGCTGCAAAACAGGTATCTGGATTTTGAAACCATGCTCCTTCCTTCAATTCAGAAGATTTGTGTTTAGCACCTTATGGCAAAAATGAAGTATGCCAGATCCCAACTGCAATGTAACATTTTCGTCTCCTAACTTTCCACAAATTACTTAGCCTTTATTAGATGTTTAGTCCTTTCAGAAGGCACTGATGCGAAGTCTAGAGAAATCTGGGCAGATCTTCCTGTGTCAGCAGAGGGGAGATGAAAAAGTTATTACTGAAAGGATCATACTCTTCCCTCCAAGAGAGGCTATTTTTGTCCCTTACTAATGCAACATGCATTCAGGAAGACATGCACATTGTATAGGTTAAAAAATTTCACTGGGATGCCCACTCATCTCAATTAAGAGCAATTCTAGTATCTGCATGAGGAGGTCTTACAAAGCACTAAAATCAAAAGGCATATTTAACTGATTAGAAGACCCACTGTTTTTTTATTTGCAGGGTTTTATCCTACTTTAAGTTGCCTCAATACAAATAATTTTCCTTGGCTTGTTGGGCCCTTGTAGTCTGGCACACCTGGTATTTTCATGGACATGACTACCTGAAGTAGTGAGAAACAGTGGGAACAATAAATGGAATTTGTGGGTGTCAGAAACGGAAACAATTTACTACTCCCTTTATTAAAACAGAAGGTGAAATCCCCTGGAAACCGTCTATTTATTCCTTTGTAGCACGGTTTCATAGTCTTTACCTCAGAGATTTCTGAGCAAGGAAAGTTACTGGCACTTCTATTAATTACTTTTTCAAAGCACTGCGGGCTTACCATTTCTGAAAAAAATGGCCATATATTCTTTGCAAGGGACACAAAACACTTCTATACCTACTTCTCAAAAGCAGTGTCTTTGAATAGGAGTGGATGAAGGGAAGGGAGTATAAAATCCACATTATTTGGCACTGAAGAAGTTGCTAAATTAATTTAAGCTGCCTGGAAAGAATACTGGGTAAAATGAAATAGGATCCATTTAAGCGAATCTGAGGACTTCTGAAACATGCTGATTAAAACCTCAGCAGATCTTCCTTTTCTGACAGGATGGACACATGATATGGACAAAATCCTCCTGTATGACTTAAATCACTGTCTCCAGACCTGAGAGTACAACTCGGCTCCCTGGTCTGTTCAGTTCTTTGACCTCCTTGTTTAAACTGCTGAAGAAAGGGAGTCAATTATTGCTGACTGCAGCAGTCATTTCCACGTGCTGATACCTAGCAACTGTACTGCAAGTTCAGCAGATTGTTTTATAACTGTAGAAGCAGCTTCCAAAGAGTCGGAATTATCCCTGTTATGGATCAGGCCAGGAAACCCAACCTGCCACTAATTCAAGAGATAATAGATACTGGGGGTTTTCAGAGCCGCTGTGGTGCCAAAACCCCATTGATTCTGATGGGAAGGTTAATGCAGCATATTCTGTTGTTTGCTGCTTGAGCTGCCTCTGTACTTCACAAACATAACAAAACACAACCTCTGCTGCAATTGAAACCACACAAATCAGCATGTTGTTGTCCATCAGTATTCATGGCACAGTAAAAACGCTAAGGGACACCAAAGCAGCTACATGGGAGCACGTGCTCACTCAGAGGTAAGCAGAGAACAAAAATTTTCAGTAAAAACTTGTTTCAGACATACTGAACCCCTGATCTCTGCAGCAAGCACAAGAACATACAGCCACCCCATACCCAGCTTCCACAACACGGGTAATATTTACCTGACTTGGACAGTCCAGGACGATGTCAGCCATGAAATCAAATGAGTCAGCTTTCTGGCCTACAGGCTGTAACTAGAAAGGAAGACAAAACCCCCTATTTTTTAACCGTGTCATCTCATCTTACGTTTCTACAATTCTCATCTTACAAATTCTAACCCAAAGAATCTAAATATACTTTTCAAATTTATATAAAGCTGCCTATATTTACAGACCTGGATTTACTCAAGGCTGAAATGCATCTACTTCTCAGAAAGAACATGGCAACTGTGTAACAAAACAGCAACTGTATAAAGAAGCTTAAAATGGGAAGTGGAAAGCTACACTGGATCAGTTTAAACTCCTGGAGGATTTTGGCAGGCACATGAAGTACCTTGGAATTTTGCCAGAAGGCAAGGTTGTAAACTCTCTTTGCCTGCATAAAAGACAAGACACTAAGAGTCTCTCAAGTTTTATAGCTAAGCTGCTTGATGGCATTTCCAACAAAAGGCTGTTTATGCATAGAAGATTAAACCAAATTTAATTAGAGGTACTGCTTGATGATTGCAAGCAATCATGTCAGCTGTTAAGACATTACTCCAAAGTATATAGAAGTTACCATCCAGGATCTGAGATACCACCCCTGACTGCATGTGTATTCCTACTTTACAAGCAATGTTTAAAGACACATTTTTACTGAGCTTTACTCATTTCCAAAGGCGGTAAAACTAAACTGAATTAAAGCCACTTTAATTCCTAATGAGACATTCACAACACATGGATTTAAAACAAACTTCTAAGTAATCCTGTATGCAGTTACAATTCTTTATTTGGTGGTTTTCCACATCAGCTCACAGTAACACCATCGTTATTGAATACTGTCCTGCCTTTCATGACAATGGGTGAGGTAGACTTGAAGTTGCTCAGCTGAAATCACAAATGACTATGAGCATGCACAGAGAGCACCCCTCTCCTCCCCACACACTTTAAGAAGCAAGAGATTCTAGGCTGAGAGCAGCACCAGAAATTTGAGGGTATCTGACTAGTAAAGAAGTAACAAACGCAAGGTCCAGCATTACCCAGGCCTTCACTGTAGTGTATATTACAAAGATTATTTTAATGGTAGTCAGGTCTAAGTAAAGACCACATTATATACAGAGCCTGTCACCTTACCACTGCATTCCAGAGAGCCTTGGCAAGTTGAGAATGGCCTTTCTGGCTCGGATGGAGGCAGTCAGGTGAAAAGTAGGAGACATCTGGATATCCATCCTACAAATGGAAGTGTAAAGGACATCTGAGTGCAGAAGAATCCACACAGGTGCAACTTGGGGTTACTGAAGCCAGACGAGCCAGTAATGGGAGGTTCATGCTACTTGCTCTTGCTGCTCTAATGTGGAAAGTCTCATGATTACCTGGTGATACAAACTGTACTTCAGTAGATCCATGAGCTATCAGAAATGGTTAACTAGAGATGCTTACGTGCATCCAAGGGTAGATCCACCCAGAAGTAGCAAAACCACAATTTTCAATTACGTGTCTACTCTGTCTTCAGGTTCTGCAGTAAAGATGAGTTCCTTTCCTCAGCACATCATCAGAACTGGCACCACAGGCACAACTATGCTCTGCAGTACGTGGTAACAGCATGTTATGGATGCTTTACCAGAAGGAAGAGAGGCTGTCTGCTTTTTCACAGCTGTGTCAGTTCTGCAAGTTTGAAAGAAGCATGAAGCAAGTGTTTGAGCAAAAGCAGACAGGCTGACCGAGTATACCAGTACAGTCTCCTTTCTGAGCAAAGCTGTACTTTAAAACAGATACTGGAGCAACTGAAGGAAATGGGGTTTGGAAATTTAAATGTCTTGGCTTTCATGTGAATATTGAGATGAGAAAGAGTTTAGGTCACAGACAACTGAAACAACATTTTTTTTATCAGAGCAGTCCTTCCTCAAAATTTGAGCAGGTTTTGATTCAGTGTGTTTGGGCTAGCTTATTAGAGGACTACTACCAAAATTTGCATGTATATCTGATCTTTTGCCAAGTTTAGAGGCAGAGTTTTCAGTTCAGGAACATATGAATGTTTTGTGAGATAAGAAGAGAAAACAGCATCCTGAGCTTTCTTAAAATTTGAACTAATGCTTGTAAGACTATAAAAAAGTTCAGAGATGTTTTGCTGCTTCTGTTTTTATTTATGTGTTCCCTACCTTAGTATAAAAACCCCTAGCGATGACTTTTCACAGGCACTAACTTCACAAACAATAACCCCCTGCTCAAAATTTACAAAGAAACAAACAGATCAAAGCCTGTTTTTCCTGGGAAGCTCACAGCCAGTTTTCCAAATTTATTTGTAGGAGTGCCTGAACTTTTCAAACTTATCACTAGCTTTTGCCAGCATTTTCAGGATCACTCCAGTTCAGTTTTAGAGTAATCCCTGCTCAAAATTTTGCCCCATCTCCTCTTAGATCCAGGTGAGATGAGGAAGTGCAGATGAGCGTGAAAATGGAGTTTCAGTTTCAGACAGGGTTTGGGTCATTTCCTAGATTTATAGCTTACTGAGACTTACCATTCAAGGTACTGAAATATAATTGCCAATAACAGGAAAAAGGGCTCACTACGTAAAAATACTACGTCCACCAGATTATATGTAAACTTCTCTTTCTATCAGACACAGAAGAATGAGTTATGGAACATGAAGAGGAGGTGATGCTGTAGTCTCCAGTGATCAATGCAGTGATGTGCTTTAAGAACTGTAACTTAATATCTCTGTATTTTATTAATCATATTATGTTTTCAGAAAGAAAAATATTTATATACCCTAGAGAACATACACAAACAAACCTCTTAATTCAGGTTTTGATTCATTTTCCAAAATAATAATTCATATTGACAGCACAATAAGTAAAACTAAGAACTGCTAACTATATGAAAAAATCTGATGTTATACCAAAAAGCAACAAGTTTTAATAAGAAAAGCATAGAGCAAGCTGAAGCTATTTTGCATATAGTCTCTATAGGTTAGATACCCACACTTAGTCCTTTGCATTCAGAAGTTTCTTTAGACTATACCTGACCCAGCGGAATCTTGAGATTTTGGAGGAAAGGCTGGACGATCACTGTGAAATTTTCATGAGTATCATATCTGCCAGACTCCACTAGTCTCTGAATGCCAAGCTGCAAGAAACAAAAAAATGACCACCAATAATACATCAACATCTCTGCATCATAACTGTTCTGGTTTGAGGGCAGGGGGAGACTTTGAGAATTAGAAGGAAGCTTTTACTTCTTAATTGAAATAGCCATAGATGTTGGCAAAAGGTGAGCCTTGCAAAGTGGCTGAGAAGGCTGGAACACAATACTACAAGTCTCCACGGGGGATAGGATTTTGGTGACTAAACTCCCACCTATCCATCTGTACTAGAAAACAAAATTTTTCTGAAGAGCTTTGCTGCTGGTTTTGGTCATATGGTGTTTTGGATAGCATCATAGGACCCATTTGGGTAAAATACTGCTATGGTATGTTGCTTGATGATCAAGAGCTCACCTCAACTAGAAATAAAGTAACTGCACCACTCTTGATAAACATACCTGGTAAGCTCTGGTGGCTTCCCTCACCATTGTTAAATTTGGTGAGTTTTCTTCTCCTGTGAGAACACAACTACACAGATAACTGTGGGAGAGGTTAGAGGAAAAAACAGGAAGAGAGAGTTAAAAGATCTGAGAATGCAGAGGTCACCCTTTGCCACCCAACGCCCTCATGACGTGGGAGTAACAAGGAAACCTGTATGGTCATGTTTCTGTGAAAACATCTTATCGTCCTTGCCATCGTTCGTCATTTCAACCCTTAGTCTTATTTTCTGCCTCACATGAACGATACTACTCTAAATCAGTTTGGTTTCACCCCAGGTGTATCAAAGTGATGTACATTGTACTATGAGAGTTTGTCCCATTCATTACACCTTGGCATCTAAAAGGCCTTGCAGCCTGACAGATGTGCATGCCAGGTGCATACCAGTCCCTCTGTAACTAGAAAACAGATCTTTGAAATTTACTGGCTGCATTACCTCTGAGGTGATACCTTTCCAATCAACAACTCCTTTTGCATCCCTAAGACACAGAATTTCTCCCTGTCTGGAGGGTCAGCAAAAAATGCAAATTACCCATTGCAACAAAGCTTCTGAAACAGGAGAAACCCGTCTACTCTGCAAATATTTCACATTATCTCAAAAGGCCTGAAAATCCAAGCTTGTGGACTTCAACCCCCCCTTGAGGAACCCTGCATCAGTAACTTTAACCCAAGCTCAGTGAGGTGTACATTATGTATCACATGAAACCTTACAATTCTAGACATGGACAAAACACAGGTCGTCTGACAACACTTAGGTCAAAGCCAAGAGAAGGCAATGCCATCAAGGCAGGGTGGTGTCAGCACTGCATGGGATGTCTTTAGGACCATAGTGCTACCTTTGAACACCAGTTAAAATGACAAGAGAAGCATGGAATAAGAATATGATTTATCATCACAGACAGTAAGTTCAGGTACAAAAGTCAGTCAAACAAGCCTTACTCTGCCATGTAAGTGGGGCACTGAACTTGAGTATTCACAAACAACTGTCTCAGAGGGAGAAGGTCCATCACTTCAACCAGATTCACTAGAGCTTTTGGAACCTGAAAGGTAAATCAGACTTTAGCTTAGAAGGAACTGGTTGCGCAGTGCACAATGCATTTATTTTACCCCAAAGTCCAGCCATTTGACACCTCTTCCCTTTCTCCATTGTTGGAAAGAAAAAAAAAGCAACAGACCCCCCCACCAAACTCTCCCAGCTCAGCTTTTTATTCTTTCCCAACACCATGGTCCAGTGTTACACTGTCATTTCAGACTGCATCTCACTACTCTCAGATAGACAAGACAAAAGAAAATGCTTTTGTAGAAGTCAGTGAAATATGTTTGGTACCAGAACAGAATAAAAGCAGCCCAAAATCAAGGAAACAGAAGAGCTAGCACCGGTCAGTCATGTACCAGACCAAGCTAGAATGGCAGGACAATTTCACAGCACTTGCCTGCTTGTGCAGAATATCAAGAGTTTCTTGAATCCTTCTGACGAAATTCACAGCTGAGTAGTGATCCTGACAGAAACAGAAGAGAAGCGATTACTGCTAAATGGAGACACAAGGCATTTTGGTTGGGAGGCTGGAGAATCACATTAATTCACTTCCTTTTCTGCCATACAACACTGTGGTCAGTAGAATGTTCTTGCTTCTTTCTAGAAGCCAGGGATTTTAAGCAATCAATTAATTTAAAATGTAGAAAGTATCAGTGAAATTTTTGATTTTAAATAAACCTTGTTGAGTCGCAGTATATTTAACCCAAATCCACTGGGTCTTTCGGTTAAAGAGGTAGGAAGGAACCCCATCTGAATGCATGCTGAACAGCATAAACCAAGCAGCCATAGGTGTGCTCACAGCCAGCTGATAAGCTCTTGTAAAATTAGGTGAAATCATTGCTAGTCAAGGTCATAGCTATAAATAAAGCTATAAAACTTGGCGGCAGCAGCAAAGATGCCTAGCTAGGCTCCTGCTGAAGCAGCAGGTTTCTCAGGCACAAGGGGTTGCAGGAGAATTGAAAATGCTCACAAGAAGTTAGCATATTAAGGGCAGGAGAGTAAGAGCTGGCAGCGAAAGGTAGCCTTTCCCTGCCACCTGCCCACTCAACTCCCATGATCTCCTTATGGCAGCCTAAAGGCTTCTCCACAATCCAGAGAAGCATAAAATTCAAATGATACTGAGCACTGCAGCAGCTTCCCTAATACATACCTCACCTGCTCCTAGCACCTCCCTACATTGTGAGTTATGGGGTGATAACAATTGTAGGATTGGACTAGTGGTAGTTCAAAGCAGTATAATTCTTTCTTGGATGTCTAAATAGGCCATACTAGCAGTAGAGCAGTTACCACATCAGAGGTGCAAAGCTTTTCTTTCCTTCTATTTTTTGCTCATGGTCAAAAGACAGTAGCAAAGACAGTGATCCTTACACCGGTATAAGCCAGAGAAAACAAAACCATCCTACACTGTTGCTAGTAACTGGTTTATATCAGGGCACTGTCAGCAGCAACCCCCATCAAAACATACAGCAGCACATATATAACTCATGTTATCTCTGTGAAGGCTCTAAGAATCCATGGATTTCCCTTAATGTGTTTCTGCACTGACACTGACATCACAGTCCCACTACAGTTTCAGTTAACCAGTTCTACTACTCACAGGGTCTTTGCAGTAGCTGCACAGATCATTGCCTCCGATGTGCACTGTTATGAGCTTCCAGTCAGCACTGAAGTCAATTCTCTGTGCAATAAAGAAAATAACGAGCCTGAATTTCTTTGACTTTGCGATACACACATAGTATCATTGCAGGTGGATCTATCATGTGAAGCAACACCTGTTTCTTTTCATGCTGTAAGATTAGAAGAGTCCCAGACAACTTACAGGATTAGTTTTCATTAGTCTCAGGAGATTTCTTGCTTGGGCTGGTAAGTGCCTGTGAAGAAGGACAACTAGTGAGTGAAAGAAACACCTGTATGGAGAGATCAACATTAATGCTCTTCAGACATGTTAAATCAAGTTGTCAGCTATTAGAAGGGTTGAGAGAGGAGACAATGCAATACTCATGCTGCCATGATCAAATTACACATTCACATCTTTGTGGAAAGTCAACATCAAACTGAACTTGAATATTGATTTTACTGAATTTCAGTAATTAATCTGGAACCATAAGTTTAGCTTCTATTACAGTGCTTAGCACCTAAACCAGCTGAAAAGCCAGACACAGCAACAGGTTTGTAAGCAGATGGCCTGTTTAGAACTAGGCTGCTATCAATCTATTCCTCATAGACTAAAACAAGGGAATCCCAATTCCCAATATTTAAGTGACCTCTTGAGCAATGTTCATGCATAAACCACAGCTCATCCTGCTACAAAGCAGAAGTGTTTCACAGTTCACTATGCATACCTCCCTCATTTCTGTAGCCTGCACCGAGAGTCAATACTTAATTTTCAATTATGTAAAACAGCTCTGTGCACACTACGTTTCCAGGGTAATTAAAAACCTAAGAAAGTTTCAAGATTACTCAGACAAGTTAAGATGACAGCCTCGCTGTTTTCCAATAGCCAGGTAAGCACTTTCTTTCTCTTTTTTGTGTATATACACACACACACACATATTTTTTTATATATGTATATATATAAACTGCCATGAATTTTGAGTTACCTAGGCTGAACACTTCAACATTGTTTGACTGCCCCGACACGCTGATCCTCAAATATGCATAGAAAAGAGAATGTGGCTGGAAAGCTCATACCTGTAGTATGATATGAGCTGCATATCCCTCCAGGCTCTTGTTAGAAACACTTCGCTGACTGTCTATCATTACTGGAAGCATATCAGCTGACATTAATAAGGATGACACTTGTTTTGTATGGCAACTAGAGCTTAGCTCTCCTTTGCAATGCTGTGTTTACTGTAGGAACAGCAGATATCTCTCATCATCCTCCTCCAACTGAATACTGGTCAAACACTAACATAAGAGTATTTACTGGGGAATGACCCCTGTCATACATCTACTTGTGACACAGACAGTGTATGCATGTAATAGTTCTGTTCACTGTTACCTTGCCCAATGTCATAACCTACTTATGTATATGCCAAAGTTAGCACAAGCCACAAGTGGTCACAATTTCCTTCTGTTCTTACTGTGGAAAGCCCTAAGCTAGGGCATCAACTTCAGTATTGATCCAGGGGAAAACACCACTTATTGAGCTGACAGTCTGCAACACCTCTGATTTCTCATGCAGTCACTGAAGTGCTGATGCATCCTGAGCCAACACAGTCAGTAAGATCTAACATCTTGAACGAAGCAGTGCCAGCAATCACCCATCCTTGAGCTGCAGTTTCCACCAAATTTAGATCTTGAGCAACAGAAGCTGTTTGCTAATGGGAAATACAGATATTCACATCACCTATTCCCTTCTCTCAGTCTCAAATTCTCAACCTCCTTTTTTTTGTGTGAAATCAGAGATCTCATCCAGGCTCTGCATCAGCAACATGCTTCAGATCTATCCTTAACTTCAGCATGTATGTAAGCACTTGGGCAATGAATGCGGATAAGCGTAGGTAGATTTTGCTGAATGAGACCTGCATTGCTACATTGCCATCAGGTTCACTAAAGAGCTCTTCAAAGCAGCCACTGATTTCATTTTAAGAAACCCTTACACCTGGTTTCCAAAATCTGGTAAGGGTGCAGAAGTACCTGATTTCAGAAAGATCCCAGCACCTCTGGAGAGCAGTTTTCAGATTAGCACCCAAAAGTGAGAAAGGCCAGGTAACAATTCTGAAATACCAGCATTAGCTGGTAGACTCTTTTTGCCCTCTGAATCATAGGAAAATGGACATTTTTGTCTGGTGAAGAATAAATGCTGGATTGTGTCAACATTCCAGGGCCAAATACCTAAAGCAGGAGAAACATTTCTTTACATTGCAATACATTTCAATATTCAACTAGGATGCATTCAACTTCTCAAATGCATCAAGAGCCACAACATGGCAGAACAGAACCCCAAAAGAAGCATCTCAAAGTTCAGGGAAGTTAGTGTAGTAGTTTACAGGACTTTACTTTTGTGTACCTTTCTACAGAGAGTTATGAGACAGAGAAACAACAGAAGACTATTTTTCATTAGACTAAAATCCATCTTCTCATTTCATAAAGCTAACAAGTAACTATTTAATAGTAATGCCTTGGTTGCTACTTATACAAGCTGCTTTAAGCCATATTGATGAACTAAGAGGTTGTGTATCCTCTTTAAAGTCCTCCCACCACTCCAAAAAGACTGTTTAGGATTTAACTGATACAAAATACAAGACAGGTATCTATCTCATTCTTTTCTATAACAAGCAAAAACTGAAGCTAATCTGGATATGTGCTGCATATAGAAGTATGTTAAATTCTCATTAATGGCTGAATCAGAGCCATAATCCTTGCACATGCTTCACCGACACACAGAGACACATTCAGTCATCACCAGAAAACAAAATCCCTTCTCTCATGTATGGGGGGCTGTAGGATATATCAGGGCACCTAGCAGACTATTTCTGTCTGGAAATCCAAGCTTTTACTAAGACTGCTAGTACGAGTCAGAGGTTACTCAAGGCCTAGAGGAGAGCAATAAAAATACCCAATAAATCATAAGAATCTTTGCTTAGATACAGCAACTTAAACACCTCACTTGGCTTCTGAAATTTGCTTCTAAGAACTCTTTGGGAAGTAAGAGGAATTTTTCTTTAAACAAACAAACAAATTAAGGTCTGGGTAATATCAACTGACAAAGTCAAATCCAGGCATGGTCTGCCAGAACCTGTGCCCAAATTATGACCGAATTCCAGCAGCCATCTCTTTTGTTAATTAAAAAGCATTGACTCTTCCAATAGGAAGCCAGGGATTTCTAGGATAAGCAGTACAGCAAAGCTCAGCTCAGCCTCCCAGGTGTGACTAAAAGCAGAGAGCTAAATTCAGATGACTGCAAGACATTACAATTCCTATTATACTGGCAGAACTGGTTGCAACTGCAGCAGGTTGCAATGCACCAAAACCCATATATGACCATCGGCAATTCTCCTTTCTTCAGATTCCAGACTGTGGCTATTTTTTTTCTCTCTCATCCACTCTTACTTGCTTTACCAGAAGCCTCAGGCCAGAATTATGGAAGATTTAATCTAGTTTTTCTCCTAGTATCTCTCTACCAATTCCCTCATGTGCTGATTTTCTGAAAACATCCATGCTCCCAGAGATTTATTGACAGATAAATAGATAAATGAATAGATGTTGAAGAGGAAGAGTAGAAACCACCACCACCAAACAGTTTCTGCTGGTTTCTTGTTTGTGGATTTCATAAACAAGACTGTTGGCTTCATTTGAAAATTTTCTATAAAATAAGCCCATCCATTTAACAGGTTTTGAGCCTATTTTCAACTCAGAACTTTCAACTGGACTGGTTTTGCTTGCTCTTCAGAGCAAGTTGTGACAGCACATGAGATAGTTGAAAGGCAGTTAGATGAAGTATCCATCACCTGCAAATGTAAACCAAAAAGCTACGTACTCAGCCTGTGCTCCAGGAACTGCCTGGTTAAGGAATGCATTTGAATCATTCTCACTCCCGGTGCCAGTTGAATAGCCCATGATCATAGCATTGAACTCTCGAAAGATGTCTGAAAAAGAAAGATGGCAATGAAGAAAAAATTACTAAATCTGCTCCCTGACTACAGGGACTAGCACACACCAGCACAGCCACAGTTTTGCCCTCTGACAGCATAGCACAGCTGCTGCAGCCTCCAGTCAACTAGATGCATCCACGAAGCAGTGGCAAGAGGGATCACCAGCTGGCAGCAACTCAGCCAGCAGCATGCTTGCTGTGCCCTGCTTGCACTGTCACCAGTGCATAAGATGAGCAGAATTGAGGACTACTGTGTGCAGTTATCTCTCATATTGTAGTGGCTGAAGTCTAAATTAAAATCCTCATTCATGTGATGGTGATTTTGTGAAATGATCCTGAATGGGCTTCAGCCCAGCAGAAGCTTGTTTTCAGCTAGAGGATCTGGGTCTGCTTCAGAGCTGTGCAAAATCTCATAGTACTGACAAAATATGAAGAAAGCCTCAGACGCATGGTTCTGATAAAATCCCACCATGTTCTCCATTGCCTCCATAGTAGTTTCCAAAAGGAAGTTGACAAAGTAATTCACAGCTGAGAGTGAAAATAGTCACATTGTAAACTATAAAAGCTACCTTAATCTCAAAGACTGAATTTAACCACATTTCAATTGAAGGCTTTGTCAAATATAATAGCATCCAGTGAATCAATTAATTGCTTATTCTAATTATATTCTTGTTACATTCTGGTTATAATAATGGGCAACACACAGAAGGACAGTTTACGGGCCCTCTTCAACTGGAAGTTTCTTATTACAGCTGATCCAAACTGAATCTAGAGTGGCTTTACATTAACAATAGACTGAGCTAGGAGAAGTTGCATGTTTCAGTGAAAAGAAAGTTAAAATTATTCCCTTCAGGTTACATATACGAGTAGTCAGGTTTATCTACCAAAGAGGTCTGCTCAATGCAAACATGTCTTTTTGGAAAATGCTGTGGTGGAATATTTATTAAAAGTAGATGTTAATTGCATCACAAGCATGGACATAGCAGGCTTATTTAGAAATTTAAATAACAATCACCAAGCAGTTGAGAGAGGAGACGGAAAGGAAAGGAAGGGAATTTCTAGCTGCTTCTCAGCTTCACTGACGAAGCCAACTTTTTATTCATTAGTCCTAGGATATTGTTTCTTCAAAAGGGAGTTCTTGTTAATTTCTCTAAAAAAGCTTTGAGATACTCAAGAGCTCTCTGTAAGCATATTGGAAATCAGCCCATTCCCTCTCTTCAGTCTTGCCAATTAGATCTAGCAAAGCATTTACTTACTAGGTAGAGTTGTCACATTCTCTAATGACGCATCTCCTCCAATACTAAAATGAGAAAGAGAAATCCCAGTCACTCATCTCTTAGCTGAACACAGACAACAAGCAAAGTGGAAACCTACTACACATAATGAGAAAAAGCAAAGGGTGATAAATTTGGTAACTATCAGATTACATGGAGAGGACAGAAGTGGAAGTGCTACTGGGGAGAATGGTTTAGGTTTCAGTAGTAAAGAAGCTTGTCAGAAGGATTTAATGATCTTGCAGCTGTAGAGGTGTATAGTCAATCATTATGAAATAGCAGAAAAATACCTGAGACTGCTACATACTCGAATGATTGAGCCCTAAAGTACTGCAGATTAAAAGGTCGACTTTGAGGCCCATTCCAGCCTCATGAAGGCACTCTAAGGCAGCACCAAACAGCCCCTGGATGACAAGACAGCAGCAGCTCCTCATTCTCTTCTCCTGCTTACTGCACAGGGTATGTTCTCTGTGGCTTTTCAATTGGTGGGACACACTGAGGCCACATTCTGGCTTATGGAGAGGTGTTAGGACAGCACAGAACTGCTTCAGTCAACATCAACTGAGCTACACCATCACACCAAAAAAATTTAGTCTTTTACAATTGTGTACTGCATGTGGTAAAAGTTCTCAGGTTAAACAAACTCTTTTCCATAATGCTACAAAAAGTTCAGAAATAGCAAACTTTGAGAAGAAGTCTCAAAAGCAACCAGTTCTGACTTGTTTGTTTCAGTGATTTTTCTCCAGCTTTGTAGATTTCCAACTTGCTATCCCACCAGAAATATACAAACTGTCACAAGAAGCCAAAGATGAAAGCACGAGAGAAGTCAAAAGGCTAGCTCAAAATCCATTGCTGAGAGAAAATTTTCTGTGAAGCCACCCTTATGACAAATCCTGGATCTTGATACATCTTCACAAGAAATGCTAGCCTGAGAAGCAACTTTTTTTCAACTGTTGGACAGCTGAAAGCCCCAAAACATGTGGAGAAGAATAATATTATTTACCAGAGAGAATATACATCTCCTCATCATCTTGGCTGAAGACTTACCTCCAAGACAGGCCCCGGTATTCAGTGCCCAAATCCAGGAGATTATCTGAGGCAATTCCTGTACCAGCCTGGACATTATTTTTAATTAACCAAATGAAATAAAAGCACAATTACTAATACAATAATCATTCATACATAGTCATTTTATTTACTTCTGAATACATCTCTTCAAAACCTTTAGAAGGCATCTGGCTTATCCCCAACCTTCCTGCTGAAGAATGCATCAGTAACTATTTTGTAATTATTTACAAGCGTCATATTATATATAATGCACAAAATATATGATGGAGCTGTGGAACAAAGGCTTTCTTCTCATGGGTCTAGATGAGCTGAATAACTCATTTATGGCTAATTCAAGAATGATGACAATGTCTCAAACACACACATAAAACTTTCTGGCTAATGATAAGAAACACTATATGAACTCCATAGAGAAAACAAACATATCTCAGAAAGAAGCACCATAATACCTTTACACTTATTTGAAAAGTATTGTGCTAAATGGAGAGACTTATAGTACTATTACAGCAAGGAGGAAAGCACTCTCTACATTTACCCTGAAGAAAGAGGCAAGCTATCAACTATATCCCTCCTAAAACACCACCAGAATTCAGAAGCAGAACGTTTCATGCTAAGTTTGGGTACAGGGTAGTACTTCAGTAGAACACAAGACTAGGCAGACTATTTGCTGCTTCCTCAGATTAAATAATAATACTAAATTTTCTTCTATGTATAAGCTTTATTGAATTAACGGAAGACTGGTGTTCAGAATAACTATACACGGGCCAAGTGCAGCTCTGAGACAGCAATGCACCACTGCACTTTCTATGAAACCAGATTTTATTCTCAGTTCCTACAGACTATACTTAGAAGCAGAAACACCTGCAGTGTCCTGCATATTATAATATGGTAACCACAGCTATGTACAGAATATCTTTCATTTGTCAATATTACAGGTTTGCATTCAAATGCTTCTATTTATTTCAGTAGCCTCCTGTGTGTAGGAGTTTTAGCAACATACCTGCCAGAGAGTTATAAAGGCTTCATGGTTTGTACACACAATGTCTTTGTTGTTGAGGCTCAGATTCAGAGAAATCAATGTTCCAGTTACATCTTTCTGCCCAGTGTTTCCTTTGAGCTGACTGGAGAGTTTCAGTCTTTGACTAGTATGAAAATATTAGGCAGAAAGGTATAATCGGAATATAGGATATCTGGATGTTGACACATATTCCTTCTAGGCTACCAAAGATAATAATCATCAGCAAGAACTACATCAAGATAAAGAAATTAGCTATGACTTAAACCAGGCACAATAAAAAGACTGGATATTTTCTGAAATGGATAATGTCAGACGGCTCTCACTTCTGTACATCTTTATCTCATTAATGCTAAAATGAATAAAAGGTTATTAGCCAACATCCCTTAGTCATACTCTGTTCCTGAAAGAACCAAGGCAAAAGAACAGGTTCACCAGTCCATTACTATTCAGGAAAGCTTTGAAAAACACATTAACCTAAGGCTTGTACAATGTCCCATTAGTTTCAACAGCATCTGTTCTCTTCTGTCTCTAATTTAGCAAACTATTTAATTACATCTTTAAAGGATTTGCCTGTGGTATTTCCTGAGTTCAAAAGCATTTGAATGTGTGCATGGGGGGAACAGTGCCAGAGAACTGACACCTTCTGTCTTGTTCTAGCTGCTGGATCTATTGTCATCTATGAATGAATGGATCTTGCTTCTAGGTACAACAGCTATTTCCCCTCTTCTGGAGCAGGCACATGTTTGTAGTTTTACCAAGAGAACAGTAAAAATGCTGTCTTCTTACTGTCAAAGAATCCCCAAGGGCTGCTATAATTTTCACATCAGCTGGCTTTAGGAAATGCACTGCAAAGGAAAGAGATGCAGTTGAATTTGGATAAGAAATAGGTATTCTTTTCCACCACTGTATATGTGAAACATGCCATTGTGCATTCTGATGCTCAGACATGTTGCTTTTGCAATATCCAGGTGATAAAACGAGCTCTCTCCAGCTCATCTCATGCGGTTGTAGCAGCAGCAGCATATGCATATTATTCAGCATCTCAGTGGTTAACATTGCTACTGAAAAGACAGAAGAGCAAGGAGCGAATAACAATAAATTGCAAACAATATCCAGCACCAAGATGAAGGTAAAACAATGCAGTATTAGACAAAGCAGGAACAACATACTAAAGCTATAAGGCGGCACAGGATGTCTAAAACAATATGAAGTTACTTGAAAAACCAAATACTGCTATCACCTAGACTAACATGCATGAAACTGGATTTCCAGTTTCCTTCCCCAAGGGTTAGGTGGTATCACTTATAGGCTATGACAGCATACAAATTTGGATTTTATCATGAGATATTTTGAAGTTTTCCACTGGCAGTGATTTAAGTGGAGCTACTTGGTCAGAACATTACCTTGCATGACAGTATAGCATTGTATCTATTAAACAGCTGCTGAAAAACAAGACATCTTTTCTGAGCAGTATTTTTCACAGTCTGGCAGTCATTTCAGCAAAAATAAAAACTCAGCTTGAAGGACAGTTGAAGGTAATTCAGCCTCTTAATATAAAACAGGCAAGACTACCTGAAGTTGCAGGAGGCGAGGATGGAGACCTGTCCTCACATAGAAGCTGGCTTCCATAATTCTAAAGAGAAGAAAGCTGAATAGCATTTGACTAGCAAATATAGTCAGTAGTATCTAGGATCTTCCTAGTAGAGGCCAGGTGGATAAACCAGAGCCCATTTAGCATGTAATTAACCAGACAGGTCTTAGTTGCTTAATTCAACAATCATATTCAGTATTGCTCAGATTAGAGTACCATCCTGTACTGATAACCATGCTGTCTGAGCATGTGTTCTTACAGGTGTTTCTGGATGCATTTTGCCTAATTCAGGGAGTGCTTTCCTGTCCCCTGCCATGTACTCAGCCTCTCAAACCCTTTGGTGAAAGGCTGATTTCACTTGGGGTGCAGAGCATGACTCATCTGGTTACTATACAGGAACAGATGCAGCAGAGTAACAGTGGGATGGTGATGTTGACACTTACTGAAGTTTGGTTAGGGTATGTGTAATTACTGTTCTTATATGTCCTCAGGAATGGCTCAACCTACAAAACAAGGAAATCTGAGTCAATGCAAAGCTCCAGAAGAATACATGGAGATTTCAATTCCCCAGCCTTCAGTTCTCAGATGTCTCTAGACGATTAGCAGCTTCATGCAAATGAATTCCAGGGATTTAAAAAAAACAAAAGAAAGAAACGACATTTTTAAAATCCATACAATAACAGTGTATTCCTGGGGCAATCTTTTTACACAGCCAGAACTTACAGAATACACCCAGGACCCTGCTCTGTGTGATTAACAAGAAGCTTGTGGTCCCACTGCAATGTAGTCCCAGTGACCTCTGCAGAGCTGTGCTGACTGGTGCCATCATTGATCTGTTTCTCCCACTGAAGCTCTGCCGATCAGTGTAGATACTTGATGGTCTTGACTAGATGGGCCAAATACCCTTCCCTTGTGTTCTGGCCAACCATGACATGTGACTGTGAAGAACCTTACTCCTAGGATGAGCTTGCCCTCCGTCTCATGGGGGAATGCTCATACTGCTACCGGTGGCAGTGGCCCAAACTGTGTGGGGAAAAGTCAGACCCCCTTCACTGAGACAGTGCTCCAGGCAGTTGGTAAAGGCTCAAGCAGACTCCCAGCCACTGCTAGCACTTCCACATAAACACAGACACCCCTGTAACTTACCTCACTTGGACATTTGAGAACAATCTCATCTTCTATTTGCTGATTATCTGTCTTCTCCCCCAAGGGTTCCAGCTGTGGGACAAAAAGGGAGTGCACAGAAGAAAAGTGAATGAACATCAGAGCAACAGGTAATGCTGTGCTACCAGCCACTGGAAACCACCTGTGCAGCACAGGAAGACAACTGCAGTGCACTACACCCGTGCTGGTGGGTGCCTCCATGCACAGCTTCTTTGCATGCTGAAGAGGCTAATTCCCATACACCATGAACATGGCCTGATGATCAATGTGCCAGGCAGGCATCATCTTCCTGGGAGAAGGCCCAGCACCCCCAGTCTTAACATACCCTGAAATTTACTGGTTTGATATGACTGGATTAACAGTTCAGGTGACCTTTCTTCACATGGTCCCTCTTTTCTTTTGTAAACGCAATTAAGGGTTCAGAAGAGGTAGGGCTAGCTACTTAGTAGCTCCCAGTAGTGGTTTTTTTGCTGCCAAGGGCAAGATGGACCAGACAAGAAGTGACCAATATGACCTTTAAAACTCTTACCATGTTGTTCCACAAAGCACGTGCAGCCTGGGAATGAGACTTCTGGCTGAAGTGGAAACAGTCTGGGGCAAAATATGAACTGTCCAGCAGCCCCTCCTAAAGAACAAGATGGGTGCTGTCACAGAAGCAGGAAACAGGCAACAAGCTGTGTATCATTCCCTCTCTCTTCCAGTGAGATATCCCTGCTGACTTCAAAACGAAGTAGCTGCAAAGGCCTCTGAGGCCAAGAGAATTAAACCAGGCCAGAGAATACTAGTAACTTAGAACTGAGAAGCCTTTTAAAGCTTTTAAATATAGGATTTCCAAAGTAGTAAGGAATACAGACAACTATGACTCTGCGTACAGAATACCTGGGCATAGATATCGACTGTATTCTTTATTTCTCCTGAGACTCACAGATTATAGTCTTTTGAAGTACATGGGTTTTCATACTAAAAGTCATTTACCAAAGTACTGGAAGGGACTTCATGATGTATGGGGGATATAAGGTGAGTGCTCCCTGGTGAAGACTTTGAACTAAATATCTACTGCATAGTTGTCTAATCACAGTGGAGTGGACACAGTGCCCAAGTTGTGTCTTCAAGGTCTGTGTTCCTGTTGCCCATATTCTCCAAGGTATCCCATAAGCATTTTCTTAAATTTTGGATGTTAACTCAACTGAATATAATAATAATTAGGCCAGAAAACTGCCGGTCACATTTACAGCCAAGACAATTTCAAAAAGTCAGTGGAATTGCACCAGGATTTAATGTAGGTGTGGGTTTTTTGGTTGTTTTTACCTGTGTTTTTGGCATGTTCACATTCATCAGAAATGGCTGCATAACCACTGTGAAATCATCCGTAGTGTCATACCTTCCACTCTCCACTAACTGTTGGGTTCTCTCCTAAAGAGTCAAAGAAATTTGTCACCTTTCCTTCTTTTACATTCAGCTCATCAAGTCCCTGCATCCATGTACATCTCACTCAGGGGTTCCCCCTCCCTAGTGCAGAAACCCAGATGTGGCTGTGGTTTTCAGCTCATGCCAGGCAGCCAATGCAGCTGTCTTTTTAAGACATGCATCCTGGGCTCTTTGCTGAGAGGCAGCCTGGGGATGGCTGCCTGACTGACATGGGCAGGCAACCTGCTCAGTAATTAGATTTTCTGTCAAAAAGATGATCTTCCAGAACCACCAAAGCTTTTTTGGTTTGGCTGAAATCCCATGCCCAAAGTTTGTTCCTGAGTTATCATGTTCTTTGACTTAATCTGATCTCCAGTGACATAAATGATCAAAAAAACTCCTGGCTGTCCGACATACTATACTTTCTATGGCTCTCTAACAATTTTTCTTCTCACCTTTTTTGTTGTTTTAGTGAATCAGAGTTGGAAAGATCTTGAGCCTACTCCCACCTGCCTCTCTTTTTTTTTTATTTAAAAATCATGACTACAAATATGTCATTAAAATGAGTGGAAACTGTCCCCCACCTCCAAATATTAGCCCCTCTGTGGTCTCTCAATCAACAGGAGGATGACATTAAACCTAGAACAAATGCCACATGCCTTACCTGATATCTTCTGTTAAAGTAGACCAACTTCTTGAACTCATTGGAATTGTCCTCAGGGTTTATGACACAAGGGCACAGGACCCTGTGGGATGAGAGCATGGCACTGAGATCTGCTCCTCTTTCCCCCCCATTCCCAGGCTGACAAGCTGCAGGGTTAAAAGCTTCTCCAAGAGGGATTTCTCTGAAAGGCCACTCAATAGGAGCATTAGCTCTCAACTCTTTCTGCACAGCCCTGATTCTTGAGCAGAAACATAAAAAATTCATGAGCATAAAGTAAGAAAAAGGCTCCATGCAAACAAAGACTGTACTGGGTGCCCATGGCAAGGTTTCAGCAGCAGGAGTGAACTCTGTGAGGAGAGGCCAGGGCTGCCTGTGCTGCACACAGCCAGTTTCAACAAAGCAACCACATGGCACAATTGAACCTGTCAGCCAGGATGGTGGTACCTCTGTGAAAACCTGTTTAAGAAAGGGCAGAAAACACCAGAGAGGGAGAAGAGGAGAGAACAACAGTGAGAATGAGGAGGAGGTGATCCATGGCAGAGCAGGCACTCCCCTGAAGGGACTGCAGCCTGTGGGTGAGCCCATGCTAGAGCAGGCACATGTCTGAAGGACTCATGCTGGAGCACAGGACAAAAGAGTGAGAAGGAAGGAGAGGCAGAGAGATACCACTATGTCCAGACCCCAACCCCCTGCACCACCCATGCCTCACTGAGGGTACCCTGCAGCAGAAACAAGGGAGGAGTGAGATGTGCTTGGAGTGAAGCTGAGCCTGGGAATGAGGGAAGGTAAGTGCTTTAACTGTTTAACTTGTTTGTTTGTTTACCCCAATACCTGAATCAGTAATTAAATATTTATGCTAGTGAACAATAAATTCAGTTAAGTTCCCCAAGTCCAGTCTGTTTTGCCTGTGATGGTACCTGGTAAGTGATTTCCCTGTCTTTATGTGGACCCATGAGTTTTCTTGCTCATATTCCTCTTGTTTTCTCCCCTATGCTGCTGGGATGGGGTGAGTGAGCGGCTGTGTGGGTGCCTGGCTGCCACCTGGGGCCAACCCACCACAAAAACCATTCAGAAGTACACATGCACAATGTGGCTTGCTTCAGCAGAACTATGCAGGCATCCTTGATGACAGAGTTCCCACAAATTCATTCTAATCAACTGAGAGGGTCACAAGTTGCAGGATGTTTCACATGGAGGATGGTAGACTACCAAAACAGACACCAAGACTGATGCTGGAATCTCCATCCTTAGAGAGCCATTCCAACCTGAGACATTTTAAGTTTCTGTGAACTCATGTTGGCCGCATTTATCCCTCCCTGAAATTTTGATCCTTCCGGCACATGATTGTTTTTCTTCTGGTGCTCCCTTTTCCTGGGCATGCCTCATTATTACTTGACAAATGCAAATGAGAAAAAGGACTTCTTTTAAAAATCCTGTCGTATGATCACAGTAAAGCATGCCTGAGAGAGCTCTTAGAGAAATACCACCTATAGAAATGCAGTTGATATATGTAAAGTATACACAGATCCCTACAACCTCCAAACTTGTATTAATGGAGAGCAACAAACAAAACAAGATTTTACCTCTACGGTACATCTATATGAAAGGCAATACAAGCCTAAATTGTGTTTTCAGAAGTATTTCAGTAACATAAGCAAGGCAAAATTAGTGGAGACATAATCTCTTTTTAGGTTATTTGCTACTCTCAGAAAAAAAAGAGACAAGCTTTCAAGACCAAACCTCTCCTTCAGGTCCTTCTTCAATTCAGTAGCATGGCATTTATTATTCTACAAAGGATCTGCTTAGTACCCTGTAAACTTGCTTGCTGCCAGACAGGCAAATGTTTAATTCAACGTTACCTGAAATGATGGGAAAAGGTTACAAGTATCTTGAGATATCTAATCTTAAAGGCTCCACTAACTATCCTTGTCCAATGATTAGGGTCTTGAGATACAGGTGCACTCTAGCCAGTAACCTTTGCTAAAAAGAAAAACTACAGCTGGTTATCAAAAGCACCAGCACACTGAGTTTAAAAGCTAATTTTCCACTGACAGCCACCAGAGAGCCCTTAAATCAGAGCAAGAGGGTTGCATCTATGTTCCTCCTGTAAAACCACCTTCAGTGGCTGCCTACATTCACAGGACAAGGTTATTCTGCCTGTCTGTCCCCAAAAGCAGAGATTTGCATTTCCGAAACCAAGCAAGTCCAGCCAGGAGCAAGTCTGAGGGGATGTGCTGGACCCTACCTGAGTCACTAGTAGCTCACTGAGGCACAGGCCTGCCACCTCAGTGGCAGATCCACACTGACCTGGGAGGATTGTTGAGCCTTGAGCAACAGGTAGTGTGATTAAGCATCCCACACATCTACTTGAGAGACTAATTAACAATAAAACTAATAATCAGCAATGAGATTACAGAGATCAGAAACTACAGAAGCAAGAAGGAGAGTTTTAAAGACTGCAGAAAGGTCCATCTGTAAATAAGACTAGTTTGAAGTGACAAACTAATAAAAACCTGTGTCTTATCTCTTCTCTGTCTTTGCTCAAAGAGTGCACAGCTGAGCTCTTTCTGCTCTGGCCTGAACTCCCTTGCAGTGTAAGTGATGAGTCATTAAAATGGCACCTCCACAGAAAGTGGTAACACCAGGGCTCAGATACAGAGACAGTGACAGACAGACAGGTATTTCTAAATACTGTGTTGAAATCAACCTGTAGGTACATGTGCATACACAGAGGAAGATGTTTGGTGGTCTAAAATACTAGAACATTTTCCCTTTAAGAAAAAAGTTTCCCGGGAAGACCTTGCAGCCTTCTGTGAGTGACAGTGAGAGTTGTAACATAAATCATCTTCAAACCTCATAAGCTGTTTTGGGCAGGTATTGTTTTCTGACGCGTGCAGCTCCCGGAGGCTTGCTATGGAAAGCACTGTCACCAGGTTCACAAATGCTCGTGGAACCTGCCAAGAGAATGAGCAAACCCATAGCTAACGCCTGGAGCACAGAGTGCCATCTTTGCCCCTACACAGCCACAGCAGACCTCAGGTAGCAGCCTGATGATTCAGGCAGCCTGCATTATTTATAACAGAGGTGTTCAAAGTACTTTCTCAATAATTAATCCCCCACAAGTACAACACTAAATTACAGCCCCTACCTGTGCTGCCTAGTTCTATTTTAAATGCTGATGGCTGGTCACTTGAGAATGATGATTTTAAAAAGGTCCAAACAAGTTGTTATAGGTCTTAGCATGGCTCAGACACCTGTTAACTCTGAGTACTCTCATCATCCTCACCCTCATCTGGAGTATCACAATCTCCCTCTTAATGACCACAAAAAATATACTTAGTTCCAGTATAATGAACGAGCAAAGCATTTTCTAGCCATTGAATACTGAAATTTGTTACAACACTTTTTATGTTATTTGTCTGCAGCACATCAGCTAGAACCAAGCACATCCTTATTCCCTCAGTAAAATACTTCTCTAGCCCTTTCTGCTTCTCACAAATATTTTTCTGCAAGCAAGCATCTCTGCATACAGAAGTGCTCCGCAGATGAAAGAAAGGAACTAAATTCTCAATCAATAATCAGTGACTGCTTTACAAACAGAACATGATCCCCATTCCCACATACTAGAAAAGTTTGTTTTACCTCTCTATGAAGTATGTCCAAAGCTATTTGAAGATTGTAGGTGTAGTTTTCAGGAGAATAGTGTACCTGTTGAAGGAAGAGGGTTGCATTTTATTACCAGTTTACTCAAGCAGGCAAAAGAGTGACTAGCCAGAGTCTCTCACAGCGGCATTCATGTTTCTAACTCTTTGGTCAAGAGTAACAGAGTCTTGGGCAAAACTTTCCTGTCTCAGCTTTTCTTCTTTCCCATCACAGCTGTCTCACTCACAAGAAAAGATCTAGCAGCCACTGGATACCAGTGAAGGAGCAAATTCAGGGGGCATTATCAGACATCACAACATCCTCCATCCCCAGGCTTGCTTGGGCTGGTCTTAAAAGCATGGCTAACAACTTACTAACAGGCACCATCTTTAGGACAGATCATTTTGTGTAAAAGTAAGTTTGTTTCTGCTGTATGGACTATTAGCAACATGCCTCCCATATGCTCCTTACCTGTCACAAATAATAACTGGCAAAGCTTAGGCATTTATCTGGAAATGAAATCAAGTTATATACTTGCCTCTCAGCAGCAAAATTTTCCTGTTCCATTTGAATGGTTTAAGCCCTCTAATTTAATTGTCCATAGTAATCCAAGTTTTATTTCTTCACTTGTGGAACTATTCAACAGTCAAATAAACTTCCCTATGAGAAATGTCTGTCTTATTTTCAGCCTTAATTCTCTTTGATTTAATTTCAAGCAGAAGTTGAGAGCCCCACTGGCCTACTCTACAAAACTAGGCAGCTCAGTTCCCTTATTTATTTCCTAAATCACAGCTCACCAAGAGCATTGTGATTGGGGCTATTTGTAGCTGTGCAACATAAAGGAAGTATCACCATGACCTTTGGATGCAGGTGTGCTATCTCCTTGCCACCCACACTCATGTGCAACTGCTGTTTCGTGTCTGGGTCAGGAGCGGAAAGTAAGAATGGTTAACTTGCTCCCTCCTTGTTTTATAAGCATCTTACTGTACTGTACTGCTTTGCTATTTTTCCCGATCTCAAGTTAATCATGCAGAATGAAAAGCATGTGCTCTGCTGCTTGTAAGTGGGAAAGACTCATCACTGAGGAGTCTGCCACAGCCTTTCACCTCCTCTATACTCACATATACCAAAAGCTATATACAGTATGTTTATATATTATATACATATACAATATGTACTATATTACATATAATTGCATCAGCATGCGCTGTGGGTAGAACCATTCCCATAGAGATGAAACTGGTAAGAGATCACTGAGTAAGACTTAGGAATGTGAGTGTGCACAAGGCAAAGAGCAAAAACCCTTGACCTTTTATCTACAGGTTGTGAAGTGACTAAATAATGGGAACTTATCTTAGTTAACAGCAAAACAAAGTAGCCACAATTATGTAATTTACAGGTGTTCTAAGGATATCACTTCATTTATCATAACATCAGGTTGAATAACCTGAAGGTCTCAGTACAGTTACATTCCAGAGCTGCACAAGTAAGACCTACCTTCTTTTGGTCTCACCCAGTGAGTTCTGCCCTCTCACCCACTGCACTGCATAGAGACCCTATGCCCACACTGGCCCAATTCATACTGCAGGCAGCAGGGGACTTACTGGATTGTGGCAGAATTTGCATAGGTCATTTCCTCCTATGAAAAGTGTTATGAGCTTCCAGTCAGTTTGCAAATTTATTCTCTGCACACAGAAGGAGATGGAATGAAAGTTATTAATTAAAAAAAAAAAGGGGGGTGGGGTGCAGGCAACATACAAAACACAAATTTATCATTTCTTGGGGTACTTGGCTATAGTTCTTTAAGCATCCACAACAAAAATTAATTTGTAGTCGTGACTGAAGATGTAGAAACTACTATGATCTAAATGAGATTTACAATATCAGTAGTACCATGAAAAAATTATTTGCTTCAGAAAACTGTTGCTCAAAATCCATCTGTATGCTCTTCTTAGCAATTTCTTGTGTATACACTGAGTGACAACTCCTGCAGTTCTAGGAAAATATCTTCATTGCAAAAAAGATTGTATATGTTTTACTGTGTCATAAATAATGCAGCTATCCTGCTGGAAAACCTTGGAGGGCAATACATTTCAGGCTTGCTGCAAAGACAAACCACAAAGAATAGAGGGGAAAATTAACTCTATCTAGCAGCACTGGTACAAAATTATAGCACTTTTTCCTCTGGAGGGATTTTGCAAAGGGCTAGCTAGTGTAAGGTAGTAATGCTTCAGTAAACACACACCTTCTTAGCTTTGAGAAAACGTTCCGATATGCTTAGTATCATGTAGCTGATGTTGTACTTAATATCTTAATGCTTCAATTTCCATGCAAAACACTACTAAGAAAAGCAGCAATAGTATATCAGCCTCAAGTGGGTTTAAAACATATATCTTCAAAGGCAGAAGGCAACATATCCCAGCTGGTAAACATACTGTTTGGTAGTTTGGTCTCAAAACATATTTATCCAAATTAAAAGCGGGGAAAATTTTCTGCCTGCACTAAACAGGTGTTTTAAAAAGAGAAAAAATGAGTTCTTAAATCAAAGATATATGACTTCTAATATGAGCATTCTTTCAAGTTAGAAAGAAGTTTATTAGCTAAATAAAGTTTATCAGTTAAATAAAAGGTATTTGCATTCATTTCTTCTGTGTGATGTTCCAAGCCAATAAATACGACAGAGTAGTACTTAGAAGCCTTGAATGGTTTGAATGAAAACCATCCGTCTGCTTCATTGTTAGTTGCTATCCCTTTTAATCTCATTTCAGATACAGCCATCAGAGTGAAACCTTGTTTACGAGAAAGTGAACCAAAAAGGAAGGTACTGCAAATATTTTTGCCAATATGTATTCACCAGAGTATTTATACTAGACATGCACACACAGTTATATTGAAGGCTTTTTGGCTGCTTTCCAAATGCACAATTGGAAAGCCAAAATAATATCATGTAACTTAGGTCACTGATTGCATAACACATTTGTCAAATTACAAATCACAAACATTCAAAGCACTAGTTGAGGTGAAAAATATGTGAGCAATCCTCATACTAATGTGTGTTTTACAGACCATTAATCAAACAGTTCCTGACAGCAAATGTGTAAATCAAAAATCAGCTGATGTCTAAGGGAAAGAAGGGACTAAATTGTTTTTAAAGAAAACAAGTCCTTTCCTCACTCCACATGATTTGCCACTTGAAAAGCTTGCCCTCAACATCCTAGCATGTATCATTAATGCTGCAAAACCCAGGTCCTTACACGATAATTAATAGTACTATGGCAAAATCCTAGCAAAGAAAAAGTTCTGTCATCTTACAGGGTGATGTAGGTCAGGAGGGGAAGCAACAGCACTGAATTTATGAGTCACTTGTGGTAAAAACGATAAGAAGATCACAATTATCTGGGTTTGATAGTAACTAGCACATGCTGGTACAAATTCATTTAAGACAAAGCTATAGATTATTTTTTACTGACTCACACTCTGCGCTGGGGAATATTACACTCTACACTGCTGTACCCATAACCTTAATGTTTGACATCCACTGTTTGCATCTGCTGTGGTCTGTTAGAAACTAATGATGCCATGCAACTTCATTCTAAAGATATTAATGACATGTTAAACTCACAGTATCATTCTTCATGCGGTCCACCAGTCTTCTAACCTGTGCAGGAACGTCCCTAAAAATAAAAGACAAATAAAAAGTAAAATAATAAAAATAAAAAAGGAATCCTGGAGAGACAGCAAGGCAAAGAGGAAAACTGATGAATGGACATTTCTCACATAATGGCTAAAAAAACCTGGTAAAGTCCAATTGTCATTGAATGAAAGGTATGATACCCAAAAAAGGCTATATTTTGAGGTAGTGAAGGAAAAAAAATGAGGAAACAATTAGCATCCAAGAGGCACTCAACCACTTTGCAAATGCTGCATAGTTAGACTTTTACAAACTATATAGAAAATACACTGTGATATCACAAAATGCACTTTGCTCCTTCCCAATATCAGACAGATGCTATTGATACACGTATCACTGAAGCATCCATGCATGTATCAATGTTATTACATGGCCTCAAACCACTGAGGCATGTCTTATAAGAAGTGTTCCCAAGAGAAAAAGAATTTCACTGAAGGCTGAGCATAGTGCTCTCTAGTTAATTCCCAGCTCTGCCACAGACTGACCATAAGCAATCCACAATTTTCTCTTAGTTTCTCTACACAAACTCTTGGCCCTGCGGACAAGAGGGTTTGAATTTACCTCCTATAAAATGGGGATATTTTTTCTCTGCCTCATAACAGGGCTGTGAAGCTTTCTGAGTAGTGCTTGTAAAGTGCTTTGGGCTTCTTGGTTAAAAATACCAGAGAAAGCATTGCTTTTGCTGCTAATTTATTTGACATAGATTAGAAACATTGCAAAGCCCCATCACATTTCTTGGCCTTCATAATAGAGATGGACTAAAGAAATATATTTGGGTTTGCCCATCAGCCTTATCGTACTCCTGCCAAAGTCCAGGGTTTGGGTCTTTTTTAGTTATAACTGGGTATTAAAGAAAAATCAACTTTCTATTAAAATTAAAAGAGTTTTCCTCTTACTCTGCACGATCCCCTGCCACAGCTTGGTTGAGTGCAGCATTTTCTGTAGTCTCCTTTCCAGTGCCAATGGAATACCCTATCAGGGATGGGTTGAACTCACGAAGAATGTCTGCAGAAAAAGATAGCACCCTGAAATGTTGCTTACTGCAGCAGGTAGCAAGTGAGGTGATAAAGATTAGACCTTGGTAAAAGACCATTAAAAAGCTTTAAGAAATACCTATTTAAAAAAATTAACGTACAATAAACACGAAGACTCATCACCATACAACTATTTCCTTGCCTTCAGAATTTCTTAATTTAATGAATTCAGATATCGCATGATTTAACATGATCATCTTGGTTAGCAATGCCATTTTGCCTGGTAAGTGAGGCTGAGTAACCCTACGCTCAGGCAGGAGACTCTCATGCCATCATACTCTAACTGCATATGGGTTGGAATCAAATCCTTTAGCCTGATCTCCCCAGATGCATTGACCTCAAAGACCCAAGATTCCTTTCTAGATCTTAGGTTACAAGCCTACAAACATCTCGGATCTAAAATGCCCTGACCTCTAAAAAAACATGTAAAATCTGATCTTGTAATGTGATTCTGCTCCTGCCTAAAACAACTCTCCCACACAGTCAAAACAGTTTCTTTAGGCTATGATCTAAGATCTTTGATTCCTCTATCCCCAACACATTTTGGGCAGAACTATAACCAACAGAAGAATACTGAAACAACTAAACCCCTAGGAATTACAAAATACATAGTTAAGTCTTGCACAGCAAATTACAGCCTGATTGTTATGCAACTTTAACTCAGCACTGGTCACTGAATACAAAGGGATTGGTTCTGTCATGCTACAAATTGTAAATCACCCTTCATGTCTTCTTTTATGATAATAGCTGTTTTAATAACCAGCTCCAGATATTTCTCAAGTTTACAGAAAAAGGCACTTACTTGCTAGTGTCGTGACTGTGCTTATGTTTTCATTTCCCCCAACACTGTTAAAAAGAAAGAACACGAAAAAAATGTTCCAAGATATGATGGGCTTGGTAAGGCAGTGGACCAAGTAAGAGAGCTCCCCCTTATGGGGTTTCTACACATATACACAACACGTTCTCTGGTGGCTGTACTGTCAAAACAAGCTCTTTGTGTGCATACCAATGGGGTCATGAAATCAGAGACTCTGTCATAATCATAATAATCATATTAGAAGCCCTGTACACTAGCTGCCCTTTCAGTTCTCTCACGTATTTTGGCATATGTTCAAACCTAGCTGAAAGGAATGAGAATTTTTAAAAGCTTCTATCTTTGCTACTGTTGCCCCATTAAAATATTTATTGCTTCCATTTTTAGATAACAAATCCTTTGTATCCATAACAACAAGTTCTAAAAGCATATATTTCAGAATGATAAGTATACTCAATACCTTTCGACCCCCGTTTCACTCAAATTGAAGAATACTACTAGACTGGTAAAATTCACCATATGTCTGTGTGCTCTTTACTCTTCTTCATGCTGTAGAAAATGCTAATATGCTTTTTTACCCAAAAATGTCAGTAGATTATTATTAAAGATCAAAATATAAAAAGCTGGACTTAGAACACCTCTATAATATTCCTTTAATTTGGAATAGAATAATTTGAAGTTCTCTAGTACCTGTTTAAACTTCTTATAGACCTGCAGTGGCTCAGACTGCGTAAGAAATGATGAACAGAAAATCAGCCTGACAGGTTTGGCTTTTGTGTTAAATCACACAGTTGCAGAATAACAAGTGAACATGATTGCGTTTCTTCTTGGCTTTTTGACCTGTCTAATAAAATGCTGCATATGTAAAAGTCTATACTAGCTCATAATTGATAAACTGTTTTGCATGATATAAGCAATACTGGGAAAGGGCCAAGGAAATAGATACTGTGTATGAAACAGCAGCAGCAAAAACCATCACATTTTGACTTTTTATAGACCGCTGATTTTAAATCAGACAAATGGGATGATGTGGGCCACACCAGGGAAGAGCAGACAGGATGTAGAAAGAGCAGGGACAGAAATGCAGAATGTGCAAATGGTGAAATGGTGCTGGGAACTAGAAGTTCCCTTTGCAACAGCTACAACCATGAGAGGAGAAGAGACACTCTCAATAAGGACATCATCTCATCTGTTTATCCAGGCCTATTCCAGCCATGCTACATTGTACTCTAGATAGCCACTACTTTGAACATTTTATTTATCATAAGTAATAGCACAACCATGTGCCTCCACGCAAAACGTAAAGTCAAATTCACTCTCTGCAAGCTACAAAAGCAACTATACATATCAAAACCCCAAAAACTTGATTCCCTCTCACTGGGAGTAGAAATTTCTGGGACTCACCTCCAAGAAACACCTCGGTATTGCGTCAGGACATCCAGAACATCATGGGGTTTGGATGCTGCCCCATTACCTGCCTGGAAGCAAAAAAGAAGAGGAGTTCACCTTCAGAAAATAAGAATTGCTAAATAACTAGTACTCTGACCGATCCTAGTGAAAATAATTAAAGAGTGTGTTAATGAAGCAAGCTACATCATCTTCCCAAAATATAACAAATCCTTGTTCTCAAGAGGATCAAAGGCTGAGGGTATTTTAACTCTGCTACACTGAATTACTCTCTTCTATCAACTTCTTGATTAGATCAAGTGGGGAAAAAATTGGTTGAGAATGTTCAAAATTATTTCTAAAACTCTGAATTTACATAAGCAATAAATAAGAGAGCAATGGTCCTGAATGAATAATTACAATGTTCCTGACATTAAAAATTGGTACAGCAATTTTATGTTTTTCCTCCCCCAGTTTCCCCAAGAAAGGAGACTACAAGGATTTAATGTGGTAATTAGCACAGAACACATAAGAAACGTGAATTATGATAGGAGCAGTGAAGCAGTCATCACTGATGGGAGAATCACAGCCAGTCTAGGGGTAATGAGTTTACATAGTTCCAGGCATAATGTTTAAATAAAATTCTCAAAATAAGTTACACTTGACACACCTGATGATCTATTGCAATTTTACTCAAATATTTAGTTAATATAAATGGACATGGCTTTATAGGCTTTGGTAAGATCATATATATATATATATATATTTATGATACCATACATATCATATATGTACACACATACAGGCAATTATCTGCAGAATTTTTTCTTTCTCTTTATGCTGCTTACTAATAGCTTTGAAGACCAATACCTTGGGAGCTGCCTAGAATCAATAAAGAAAAGGAATTGCTGCAAGTCCACTCTAGCAGGTTGGTTTTGCTGCTGCGCGATCAAATGCCCCGAAAGGCTGTGGATACCCAATCCCTGGAAGTGTTCAAGGCCATGTTGGACGGGGCTTTGAGCAACCTGGTCTAGTGGAAGGTATCCCTGTCCATGGCAGGGGGGTTGGAACTGGATAATCTTCAAAGTCCTTTCCAACCCAAACCATTCTATGATTCTATGATATCTTGCAGCTCTTACTTGCATGGCACTCTTGTAGACTTTGAATGGGAACTGTGTACTCAGATTAGACTCATGATCGGATAACCCGTTAGTCAAGTTGGAGTATGGAAAAGAATATGTGAAAACTGTGGATCAATAGGGCGTAACTGTAGGTATTCTATTTCTTGGGTTAAAAATTCAGAAATGCTTTTTCATTACTTTTTAACAATGGTTATCCAGTGTTTTTACTTACTGTGAGTGAATCACCCAGGGCAGCAATCACCTGAATATCTGCTGGTTTCAAATTATGAACTAATAAATAAAAAAATAAAGGCAGTGTAAGGGAAAGAGGAAAGAAACAAAACTTCAAATTGTGATGGTTATCAGAAATTTTCCTTAGAATAAGCATAAAGCATTGCAAGGACAGTATTTTAATATTCATCACAGCATCAGGTTGGAATGACAGACACTGACAGGCATCAGATCAGAAAAAATTCTTAGAACCATAGCTGGGCATTAGCTACAGCAATAAGGGAGGCAGTAAGATTTCAGTCTTGCATCTCTGCTTACTCAAATTCCTTTTAACCAGTGGAAACAGCTGAAAAGCAGGCACAGCTCTGGTGCCAGCACAGGGTGGAAATTTGGGGACCATCACAGCTTCTGAGAGAAGACAAAACCCACCTGGGGACAGAATTCCACATGGCTTTTTGCACCCCAGGATGCACTAACAAGAGCCCAACTCCATATGTAGACAGTTTTCCCACTCCTGCAACTGAAGTACCTGACTACCGCCTGTCTTTTCCACTGTCACTTCATTGTACATGGAAGGTGCAGTTGCATAAGCTTTCACCATCCTTGAGGGCAAGTTTGCATTTTCCTATACAACTACTTACATTGTTCCAGAAAGGATCTTAAAAGCTACAGTCAATAGAGTGCACTGCTTCAAAGAAAAGTGTACCTTCCCTAACTAAACGTAGTTCCTCTTCCCCTTCTATCATCAAATTAAGTAGCTCCACAATAAAATTGCACAGGACTGTACCTGAAACTGGAACCGTATCAGAGGGTCCCCGGTCAAAACAGGGAATATTTGTTCCATAACTCTTCTCCTGTAAAGACAGATGAGGCAAGACTTCACATCAGACTCACTATACTCTGATCGGGATAAACCATTTATGTCTCAGAGCATTAGATTAACGAATTTCCCACACACCTTGTATATACCTACACAGCTCAGCCTGTCCTCAGCTGTGCCTACAACTGCCCTTGGAAGCAGGCACAAGCTCAGTCTGCTCAGTCGTCGCATGACCATATTAGTGCAACACAGCTCTTGCCTACCAGTGGGGCCAGTTATTTCAGACTCTGTGCCACGTTGTGTTCAGCTATGCAACATGTGCCCATACTCCGAGTTAGGTGAGCTTGCATCTTTTTGCAAGAAACTGTTTGAACATCCCTGGAATACAGCAGCATGAAACCATACCTTTGTCAGCAGGAC
This sequence comes from Elanus axillaris, assembly GCA_026212715.1. NCBI lineage: Eukaryota > Metazoa > Chordata > Aves > Accipitriformes > Accipitridae > Elanus > Elanus axillaris. The sequence continues at coordinate 2,961,162 of JANZLQ010000057.1, read as the reverse complement.
ACAAACCTGCCTTCTCCACGTGCAGCTCTATATGTGCAGCCAGGGATTTCCCCTCCTGGCTCTTTTGGGTTGCAGCTTACTGATGGAAACACCCCAAGGTCTACTGTTAGTGAAGGCTGACCACTAGCATACCAGAGCAGACCATTGCACAAGACCCAAGAACATGCATTTGCTCCAAATCTCTCTACAGAACTCCTTAAGTAAGCTAATTTAAGTAGGCTAAAGAAAAGATACTTATTTGTCTTGACCCATTGCTCCATTTTGTTGGGTTTTTTTCACTTAAAAAAACAAACACAAACATAATACAGTGTTCCTTCTTGCCTCCTATGGCACAGTTACTACCAAAAATCAGTGGCAGGTACCATTGCCCCATACAGAGGTCTATACACCCTGAGTAACTAACAAAACAGATGTCATTATATTAAAATGAGAGGAGAAATGTGTATTGCTATTCCAATGACATACAAGCCATTTTAAGTGCAGATGTGGTCTAGACACTGTGTTCTGGCGCATGAAAATGAGCATTATCAGCTGCCTCTGTAGCTGCTTGGGAGCACCAAGTTCTGCTGAGAATCAGAGTACCATGACTTAAAAAACAATATATGACTCTTTATCTCTGCTTATCTAATCTGTAACTGTCTTGCAAAAAAAAGAAAAAAGAAAAATCCCTTGATTTTCAGTTTTACTATGGCACAAACTAGATGAAATCAGACCCACACAGTGGTTCTGATCTAGTGTCCTCAGTGGTAGGAGTTAATGGCCCATTTTCACTATCTTCTTATCCCAGGGAAATTAACATTGTTGTCCAGATGTTTAAAAAAGGTTCTTAACAGTGAAGGCAAGGCTTACTTTAGGCTGGCTGAATACATCTACCTTAAATCACGCTCTACAAAATCCACCAAGGAGAAAATGTGCTATTAAGCATCTGACTATTTAGTCAAGCATGAAAATAAAGAGCTGGAGCTTAGTATTTAGTTTTCCCAGATACCATTGTTTAATTAGGCTACAACACACTCTCTCTCACCCACCTGCCCCACTCCCTGGAATACACTCAGTCCATATGATACAAACAGTCCTACTATACCTGAGATGTTTCTTTGGTGTTTGATGTCTTGGCGGAAGATGAGTAGTTACTATTCCTATATGTGAACAAATATGGATTTTTCTGCAGAGTGAAGAGAATATGTTTACCAACGTTAGTGGAAACACAGTCAGCTGATATTAAAGTCTTCTGGCTAGATTTTTCCAAGAGAAGAAAATCTTTACAGTACTAATGTTTGAATGAATATTGCACTAGTGAAGTAAACCAGAGTAGACCTGAAAATTAAGACATGGTATGCTCTAGACATAGCACCACCTCTTGCCTTAAACCTAACATCAAACAAAACACATAATTCAATTTCTTTGATGTTTTAATTGCTGTTCCATGAAGCTTTTGGGTGCCAGTAATATTTTACCCCTACCAAATTACTGAAGTCAGAGCTTAAATGCAAAAACATTCAAGAACCTGTTCTTTTAACCTGAGATGCTCAGACCCTGAAGATACTACTGGGCTATTGACAGCTCCGGGGACTAAAACAGTTAAACCTGACAGCAGACAGAATCAAATCACAGAAAAGCTGAATTATATAAAATACACGGATCCAATTTTATTGACACTGACACAGATTTTAATACTGATTAAGCACCCCTGATACCCGCAATTAATAAATTCAGATTAGCTAGTTATATTTTGAATAAAAAATATCTGATATAGTAAGATGATGTAACTAAATTTTGTCAAAAGTTCTGTTTTCGGAGTTTCACCTTTATAACATAAAGAATGTGTCAGTGAACTTTAAGAAGACTAAATTTTTAACAGTGCAGTATCTTGGGCAAATGCACATTCTGAAGAACTTCAGAAAATTACAGTATTTGAGAACTTGGAAACTCTGCAGAGAGTAAATAAAATCCCACAGTAATAAGAAAACCCTTTTACCTGAGATGGACACTGGACCTGAAGCATTTTTGTGACACTGTAAGGCTGCTTCTGTCCAACTGGCTCCATCTGGAAAGTGAGAGGACAGGGGAATAGTACACATGCTGTGTGGGGGAAGGAAGGGAAAGCAGTAGCAACCCAAAGGCTCTAGTGCCTGGAGTTTTCCATCAGGTCCATAAATATATTTAAAAACATGTTTTGCTTATGATAAATATTTATCTATGTATAACATACCACATGTATACCTGCAAAAGCGAGGAACTGAAAACAAGGCCTCTCACACGATCAGACTGTCAATCCATCATCGTTAAAACAACCATCCTCACATTAACTCTGCTCTTGGGAATGCCGACTCTCTAAGTGTTTTTCCCACAAGGCACTGATCTCATACTACGGTACTCAGCTGCTTGCAGTCAAGTTGCTATTTATCAGCTCAACCACAGTAACTGTAGACATGCTCTAGAAGAGCATAGCTTAAACCATCCTCATGATTAGTTCTCCCCCCTTATGGTATGCAGTCAACTTTACTGCCATTTGCAAGCCGGTTCTGCTTCCCGGCTGGGCTGGGTATGAGAAAGCAAAGGGTGGGTTGCCACAGCTCAGCTGCCATGTAACAACTCCCTGCAGCAATCTGTCCACCCTCCCAGGCTTCAGCCACCACATTTTTTGTCTTCTCCCAGACTGTGAAATCATGCTCATGAACACTTGAGAAAGGCACAATTGGGAGTTTACAGTTTATAGTTTTCATACAAAAGTATAAAGAAAAATACAGGCTTTTGTGTGGGAGGAAAAGCAACTTTCAGTAGACTGAAACTTTGAAGTAAAAATGGTATTACTGAAACTCCTTGAAAAATGCCGTTTTGACTCAGATTGTACACTGAAGGCTTAGGTAAATCCACATCACTTTATTTCAGACGCAGAAAGTACAAAATCCCTAATACAATCAGAAAACTAAAAATCTTCCATTTGGTGATACATTCATGTTGCATTAACTTCTTTCCTTCTGTCTTATGAACACTATATGTACTCCCTCTGCTGCAAATTAATTTTGCACCAAAGTCAGAAACATGGAATATAACACATTATGGTCACATACCAATCCAGTGGCTGTAGTCTGTGCAACTAAAAGCCTGCTAATTTATCCAACCTTCCAGAACTGTTTTCTTATCTACATTTTCATATGTTAGACATCAAAAGGTGCACTCCAATTCTGCATAGAAGCTCAATAATAGAAATATTTGTTGGCCACCTTCTAACAAGTTGGAGTGGGGATTGTTGCTAATGAAAAATCATGGAATGATTCAAAACTCACTTTGGACAGCACAAAGTGGTAAATACCACAAAGAATCATGTCATTTGTTCAGGCACCTTGCTGGGTACTAATTAAATTGCCATCACACCCAAAGGAGTTGGCTACTGGTTTAGATTCCTCAGTGAACGTCTGCTCAGCTTGCACCAGCACTAGCAGCTGCCAGAAGCAGCAGACTACATAAGAGACAGGATTGAAAGGGCTGGAAAACACAACAATAACAGGCTTGACTTCACCAATACATTCTGGGCAGGAATGATATATTCCATTTTGGTTGTTTCATCAATGAAAATAATGGGAAAATTCAGAGAAATAGAGAAGAGGTTTACAGAGTTTATATTCTTTGAAAGAAGGATTTGAATAAACAGAGTCTGTGTTTTTGAGAGAGAGAAAGGAATAAAAGGAATGTCCCCAAAACATGCAAAGTAATGAAGCTCAGAGAAAAGATACATTGGGAGCTGTTATTTTCACATCTTCCTAGGACAAAACAAAGTAGCTATTTAATGATATTTGTAAAAGAAAATGTTCTTCTTCCAGCACAGAATCATCCCACAGAACATGGGACAACAGTGGTATTTCCTGGCTAGGAATGAATTTCAAACAAGTATTAGACACTTGTATAGTGTTGGGAGTTGGGTGATAAGAACAGATTTCTCCAGGAGGCAATTAATTCCAGGTGACTCAGAGACAGCAAAGACTGTCAGCTTTTCTCCCAGCAAAGACTGACAGCTCCCATGCAGCAGAGCTGCAAAGTCCTGGTCAGGAAATTGGGCACCAAGTCTGCATTGTGGTCAGCCAAAAGCTCCCCTGAATTCTAGCACATAAGTCATGCAGGCCAGTTAGTGTGCAGGTCTGCTCTGGTACTGCAGCAGTCTCTAAGTCAGTGTAAATCCCTGAAGGCAGAAGAGAGGCACGGGCAGCCTCCTGTGGTGCTGTTCCCATTTGGGTTCTTGCCTGGTTTCAGTTTCTCTCTTGATGGCAGGGTAGTTATTTTGTGGTCTTTTCTGTTATAAAAAAGAATGCCAAACACAAAAGCAAGAGCTTCTTGTCTAAGATCTTCACACATGAAAGGAGCTTTGCCCCCGGATATATATTTCCAGATGTAAAATCGTAGGCATTTGCCAAAATTAATCAATCAGGCTCTCTGTGGTAAATGTCAAAGCTGTGCAAGTAAACAACCAACCTCTCTCAGTTTTTCCTAGCTACCCAATGACATTTAGCTGACTGTTATCTGACGTGCTTACTGCATGAATTGCATTGCTACTAGATAGCTAGACATGTTTCGGTAAAATATCCAGTCATGCCTAGGACAAGTCCTTAGTACCTGCTAGCTCAGCTTTTTCTCAAGCAGATTGAAGTGCAGTTCTACTGCCAATTGCCACTAGATTTTCAAGGTTTTGCCCTTTGGCCAAATAAGCAGGTAATTGTTCCAAGAAAGAGGCTGGTACCAAGCCACAAAACAAGGTAAGGGCAGCCTGGGAGACAGCAGGAGGGCAACACTCTGAATGCAGTACTTGGGCACTTCCTCACTCTGCTGTGTTTGCTGCTTGACAAGTCATGATCTTGATCTCCTATGAGTTCCTAATACTGTATTGTGGGCTCATTTGTTTTGTTTTTAAAGGAGTCGGCATAAGCCATTAGCTGGAATTCCCAGTAGAACTGGAGTGACCTTTACCGGATGAGGACACCTGCGAGTGCTTTTATGTTGAAAGTATCTTTCACGTCATTTGCTTTTACATCATGGCAGAATACCATCACAGGCAGACAAGGAACCTACCCAGAGAGGTGCCTTTCTGATGATTGTCAGCTTTACTGAGAAAATTCCACTAAATAAAAGAGGCGGCAGGAAAACAGGGGAAAAGGTGTTGTGAAGGAAATACTACCATTCCTGTAGTCTCCCTTCAAACCAGTAGCAAGATGTGGTTTTGGCACATTTTGTTCTTCCTCCAGATTACCTAGGCTGTCCCCTCACTAGAGGAACCACCTCACACTGAGGAAAAACATTGAAATAAAGCAAAGTTGGTATCTGCCTCCTTTATGACAGTTTTCTGGTTCTGGTGGCTACCCAGCATGCTCACTGCCAGAGTCTGGGTAACTGGCCCTAATGCAGCAATCCTTAAAACTACCACTTCATTTCCCTTACAGTTTTTCACCTCTGCTGTTTCCACAAAATGCTCCTAGCAGTTAAAGTGACAAGAATAGAGTAACACACCAAAGAATGGGATGCTCAAGCACAAAGCCCAGGAGGCCAAATAAAGTCTGTGCAGAAAAGGGCTAGGGACAGAAAAATGAAGCAGAGGGAAAGAAGGTGGCTCTTCTGCTGGCAGAAGCTGCAAATAAAAAAATATCATCTGAAGGGACAGAAGGAATTTGTTGCAGGCTAAGTGTAAGAACTTGAGAGGGCAGGAAAGAAAAATCAGTGCTGAGTTGACTGAGTATGACTGCATGACTTACACTTCAGAAGATAAATCCTGGCCCCCTCCCTTTCTACAGAGCCTGGATTTGGAGGAGGCAATATACCTGTTTCACACTGGGGATGATACTATCACAACTCCCTGTAAAAAATTTTCATCATGACTCCTTGTAAAGACTATTCATGATGCCTAGTATTAGATACTGCATAAATTGAACTGTAAAAAGGTGACAGTAAGAGGCCATAGGAAAAACCCCAAAAGCTATAGTCTAGACTTGGAAAAAAATGAAAGCGAAGCCCATTAGAAGCACATGAACTCTGCTAATTGCAGAGTCTGATAAGAGGACATTACTCAAACTGGAGGCCAGTTTCCCACTGATAAACCCAAGAAAATGTACTAGTTCAGCCTAATGTACTGCCACGATTAGATGGATCTCAGAATCTGACAAATTTGGTTCACTTGGCCCCAAACAATTCCTGCTGAAGAGGCACAAAATGGGCTGGCAAACTGTTAGCACTGTGGTCCCTCTCCAGTCAGAAGTATTCATTTTCTGCACTGTCTGAAAGCACATTCAGCATTTCAATTCAAAAATTTGCTGACAGAAAAACCGTGCTAAACAGTTGTAAAGGGCCACTTTTCACAGCAGATTGGATGCTCATACTTTGTGTGGCTTGCTCCCAACTAGCTTCAATATTTATAATAGTATCTGAAGAGGATATGCCACTGCTTTCTAGTGTCTTACAGGTCATATTTAGGTGATGGTAATTGTGTGATCTAGGTAAGTATCTCCGACACTGATGGCTATGCTGAGACATGGGCAGTTAAAGTAACTCAGTTTCTTTACAGAAAACTTCCAGAAACAGGGAGAATGTTTAATTCACACTTCAGGAGTCTGACTTGCAGTGTTTGCTTTGCTCATTTGACTAGTGAAACTAATTGCCTAGTGGGACTAAGGCAAAACGATAAAGAAGCCAACATGTATCTTATCCTGGCATCTATTTTATGGTAGAAGAGCTGAGGTAGGAACATTGAGATCATCATAAGGAATGCCACAGATAACAGCAAAGGAGATAACTGGATGCAGCATGGTTGTTTCAAGGTTAGAGCTTCAACAGCTGATCAATTTTTAACTCTTTGGCTCCTACTAAATAATCAAAGTCCTACTAACTTTAACTAAAAGATAGCATCAGTGACAGACAGTGGGATTGAGTGCACCCTCAGCACGTTTGCAGATGACACTAAGATGAGTGGTGCAGTTCAGACATCTGAGGGACAGGATGCCATCCAGAGGGACCTGGACAAGCTTGAGAAGTAGGCCCATGTGAACCTCATAAAGTTCAACAAGGCCAAGTACAGGGTCCTGCACCTGGGTCAGGGCAACACCCAGTATTAGTACTGGGGGCTGAAGGGGCTGTGAGATGAAGGGATTGAGAGAAGCCCTGCTGAGAAGGACTTGGGGGTACTGGTGGGTGAGAAGCTGGACATGAGCTGACAATGTGCGCTCGCAGCCCAGAAGGCCAACTGTATCCTGGGCTGCCTCAAAAGAAGCATGACCAGCAGGTTGAGGGAGGTGATTTTCTCCCTCTACTCCACTCTGGTGAGACCCCACCTGGATTACTATGGTCAGTTCTGGGACCCTCAGCATAGGAAAGACATTGAACTGTTGGAGCGGGTCCAGAGGAGGTCCACAAAAATGATCAGAGGGATGGAATGCCTCTCATATGAAGAAAGGCTGAGAGAGTTGGGATTGCTCAGCCTGGAAAAGAGAAGGCTCCAGGGAGACCTTACTGCGCCCTTTCAGTACTTAAAGGGTGCTTATAAAGATGGGGACAAACTTTTTAGCAGGGCCTGTTGCGATAGAACAAGGGGTAATGGTTTTAAACTAAAAGATGGTAGATTTAGAGTAGATATAAGAAAGGAATTTGTATGATGAGGGTGGTGAAACACTGGAACAGGTTGCCCAGAGAGGCGGTAGATGCCCCATCCCTGGAAACATTCAAGGTCAGGTTGGACAAGGCTCTGAGCAACCTGGTCTATTTGAAGATGTCCCTGCTCATTGCAGGGGGATTAAACTAGATGACCTTTAAAAGTCCCTTCCAACCCAAACTATTCAATGATTCTACGATGTTTTATTAAATTGACTGTATGATTTTTCTAGCTATACCATCTGGTTGAATAAAAGCAGCTTCCTCCAAATCCTGCTTCTTTAAATGATCAGGGCTACAACAGCATTATTACTGCAAGAATTAGCATAAAAGGAAACAAGAACATGCCAATCTGCATGGATTTATTTTTAAATCTGGTTTACTAAACGGCGGTTGTGATATAGGCTTTTTTTCCTTCATGCTTAGAGTAATTTGGACAGACACAGGAATAGTAGGTGCTCTCAGATTAAAATCTTATTAACACATGGACCACAAAACAAACAAAAAAAGTCTTTTACCTTTAATCTAACTTAATTGGCCATTGCAGAATCTTTTTAATTAAAAAAAAGAATTGTATATAAGAAGGTTATTGGAAAAAAAAGCAGAAAATCTTGAAAGTTTCTAAGTCAGAAGGAATAGTGAAATCAACATCTTATCCCAAATAGTGGTATCAGGGCATATCCAAACATATTATGCACTAAGCAGTAACATCCCACTTTGCTCTGGTGAGTCCAAAGCCATATGCCTTCTTTTTTGTTTCATTCATCTCAAAAAGCAACTCCCATTTCTTCACTTTCCCCCATCATCAATTTTAAAATGCAAACCCCTCCAGATGTACACACATTCACTCTGTCACACACACAAATGCTGTGTGTCAGCAGTTCACCACTGCAGAAGGAGTCTGCTACAGAATTGGTCATCATGTTCAAGGTCAAGAGGGTTGGAGAGTCCATGTTTCTTTCAGACACCCTCTCCCACCCATTACGAGGCACCATTTTTTGGCTTTCCTCAGCTGAGTAGGACATCCAACTCCTGAGGAAATAACAGGAGCTCCTCAAGGCTATCTATCACCCTTTTACTATGAGCAACAGCAGCAGAAGGATGATGGTTAAGGAAGAGACAACATTAGGTGACTCATTAGTAAAGAGTGGGGTATGGATACAGAACAGAGCAGACAGAAAGTATAATCGCTATAATCTCAGGTTAGAATGAACCTCTGTACCACACTGTCACAGAGGTAAGACTAGCAAAAGAAGGGTCTGCCACAGCTCATTTACTGCCTGAGACTTCCCAAAGGGCTACTTTGGAAACTTTTCTAAAAAGCTCTTGGTAGAAAGTAGCAGCCACAGAACAGCTAGAGATTTGTCTTGGGAGTGTAGGGCATTTAGCAGTATTTCAGAGCAGTCTCTCTGCACAACTGAGGATAGCAGTCATGGGATGTTTCTTTCCTGTATTCTTCCTTTTCCTGCCTCCTTGCTACTCAAAGCCTGGCTAGTGTGGACTTGCTACAAGGTATCCATACTAAGTCCGTAAGCAACAGTGTCACAGTGTCATGGGTACTGCTTACCATGTTGTTCCAGAGGCCCACAGCCATGAAAGTATAATCTTCTTCCAGAGTTTCCACTTGTGACTTTGATGTGGTAATGAAACCATCCCCGCCCTGAAAGAGAAAGCATTTTGAGCATGAGAAAACAATTTGAGTATGGAAAGATGAGATACTCAGCCACAAAAGGTCTCAATCTACAAAATAATATTCACACCCACAAGAAAAATCAATCTTTGGTACTCTCATTAAGCCACTTGTTGCTGATTTTGGTTATTGCTGGTGTGTCAAGACACAACAGGTGCTGTTCTTGTAAGTGATTGCTGTACCTACCACTGTAAAGCAGCAGTGAAGGGACTGCACATCAACAGGACAAGAAGACCAGAGCAACAACAAAGCATGATCACAATAGTGACACAGAGATCAGGGAGACACACAGATGTGATCATGTCAATGATTTGGAATAAACAACACTTCCTCTAGCTAACACTTACATGCATTAAAAAAATGGGAGCAAGCAGTATTTGTCTTAAGAGATCATGCTTAGTTTTAAATCAAAGTAACTGTTGGAAAATGACACATAGTGGCCTGCAGGTCTATCAAAAATCAGAAGAAATAAAGAATCCACCTATGACATAAGATGGCATTTAAGTCAATAACAAAGCAATTTACTAAGAGAAAAAGTAATGCCATGAAATTTAAAAGTCTGACGTTTGCACATGGACCAGCCATCAACAAAACAAGCCTGGCATAAGACAACCGAGCAGCAAAGGAAAATTTTGCAACATTAACAGACCCCAACCTTCCTGGAAGATAAATTTCTTCTCCCCGTTCACTTTGTTCTATTACTGAGCTGAGGGGAGCAATGGAATTACCACTGCTTCAAGGAGCTGTTATGATGCCCAGGAACCAGACCATGACTCACCATCAAACTGTTTTACAAATGACTATAGTGTTATGTGTTGGATTTTGACACCTTGCTCTGATTGAACCATTATCTAGGAAGTAATATTTTCCCTCTTCATTGCCAGATCTTAGACAACCCTGACCTTTGAACTTCCCTTTAAAGATCACTTTTGGCAAAATCATGTCTGACATCCCATGCAAACCTATCTGTATTCATTCCCCACTGACTATACCAGATGAAAAAATCTGGACAAAATTCGTTCCCAGACTGCATTAATCTCATTGCAGGGAGATAACTCTACTTTCCAACACAGTATACAAAACTTTTATCTTTTTTCCACCTACCTACTTTTAAATACTTCTTGTTACCCACTTTTTGCCTTTGTTGCCAAAAACACATGAGCATAATCAGGGATGAATATGCTGATGACTACAAAGATATGGAAAAATTAGCAGCACTGACAATTTCCAGACACTTGTGACCTAATCCACAGAAGTGCCATGACTTGATTTCTCCAGGAACATAGCATTCAAAAAACACATGACCTCTGACTGATGCTGTTTGAAGCAAGGTCCACTCTCAAGACGTTTGTGTCTGATCATGAGGTGTGTTCTGCATGTGCCTGACTACCCTTGTCTTCTAGCATTACACACAGCCTAGACACGAAAGAGCTAGCTTAATATTGCACTCAATCTCAGCAGATACAATTCAGAAAGAATGGAGCAACTCGAGTTTACTCACCAGTCTGAGCAGCAGATTTCTTTCTTGGATATAAGGCTGAAGAACGACAGTGAAGTCATCCTTTTGATCAAACATCTCAGACTCCAGCAGTTTTTCCCAAGCATCCTGAATAGACAACCATTCAATCAGATGAGTATTATCACACAGAGTGTAATATATGTGCAATTCATCAGGGCTTAAAGTGAACTAAGATTATCTCCATCCCTAATAAACCACAATTAAAAAAATCTGTAATCCAGTACAAAGAGAGTAATTTAATTAAATCTTCTTAAACAATAATTGGAAACTCCTTGTAGCTGTGAGAAAGCTACACTGATTTACCATAATTTTCTTTGAAAGAGCAGCAAGCTTAGCAAGGCAATGAAATGCTTATTTATGAAATACTTATTATTGCTTCCCGTCATTTCTAAAAGGAATTCCAGCACAACTGTCTTTGTCTTAACAGAAAGTTTCCCCTCTTCTAAATCATGTGGCAGGTTACTGGACAAGAAGGATCATTTCTCTGTTGGGATATCACAAATTCTAGGCTGCCAAAAGCTATATATTCATTAGGAACTTCAAGAGATACTAAAATCACTCAGGTATAGAAAGAACTTATCTCCAGTATTCCTGATGTAAGAAATGGGGTCAGGATTGCTGTGGACGTGTAGTAAAAAGGCTGTTACTCAACTTCCTCACTGATATTCCTCCCTTAACTCCTCACTTCAGTCCAGTCTGGAAAATGAAGATGTATCTAGTAACATGAGAGGAAAACAATACAGAAGATGCCATACCTGATAGGACCACCTCAATATGTTATCATCTAATGTGGAGCATTCACCAACACAATTGCACTGATTCCTGCCTGGATTGCTGCAGAAAAGAATGAAAAATGTGAAAGGCATTCTGAACTTTTGATAAACAAGACAGATAGCATAAACTCTTTTAAGCTACTGACAAGCATACATTGAAGACTGAATTGTTGCATATATTGAGAAAGCTACATGGAACATCCTAATTTTTTATATAAACATAGAATGATATATATTTCCACCTCCAGAGCTTTGGATTGCTTCTTGATTTGAAAGCCTATTCAGATAACAAGTATGCCAGACTTGGATTAGCACAGGGTCTCACAAGCTAGCAGCATGCTTAGCCTTAAAACAGCGGCGGCACTAGTTTTCAAACATTTCCCTCTCTATAGTCACATAGGAAAATTGAACACATTCAAAATACTTCCACAGGAACTTTTGCCTTTGCTTCTGAAAACAAGACCTGCATCTAGAAATGTGGATGGAAGCTCAATGCTGCAAAAGTTTATATATGCTAAGGGATAGCCAGGCACTGTCAGGCAGCGAACCAACCTCAGGCAAGCTTGTGACCTGCAAGGTAACATGTGCATACTGCATATTTCTGCAGCTAGTTGGAGAACTCAGACTTCCTGTAGGTAGGAACAATATAAGATACATTTAAGATTAGTCTCGTTCCAGCAAAGGTATACTCAATTGAAAATGCCTGGATGGTTTGGAATCTGAGAAAATTTTTTTGTGGGGTTTTCAGGTGTGAGCAATAAGTACCTGTCAGGATCAGACTCTCCCTCCTTTTCACAGAACTCTAGCTAACCCTATTAAATGGGAGTTCTCTGTTAAAGTGCTTTTATCGCTGCTGCTGAGTGAAAGAAATATGAACGCAGGACGAGAATCTTACCCAAGCCTAACAGAAGAACTTCATAAAATATATGAAAAGAGTTACATGCCTAAAAATAGGGTTCTTACACTACTTTTAGTGTATGAGGAAATAAAATTCAGATCTATTTAATTTCGTGTTTTTAAGGCCCTCAATATATGGCAAGGCCCACATTCTTCAATCCATCTTTTCCACCTCTTAATTACCTGTCTCACATTTTCCCCCTTAGTGCCTGTGCAGGATAAATAAACTAGAATGCTCCATGCAGTTGCTTTTGACAAGGAAAGCTTCTCCTCTGCTTATACCTGTTGCTAAACACACGGTTATGCAGCAGCCAGACCCCTTCCTCGACTGATGGAACATCTCCTGGTTTGTATACATGCGAAGCTTGTGAAACACTTCAGGTTGACTATATTAGTACATATTGTGTCTTAGGCCATGGGCACAGGAAAAAAATTACTGTGGAGTAAGATGGAGTATAATCTCATCAGCTGTAAACTACTCCATCGTAACTGTCCATGTGCACACTCCTACTCCATACTAAATTGGGACATAAGATACTCACACTTTTGTTACAAGGTACTGAGAAAGGAAGATGGATGAAAGCATCTAGGCATGCAGTTACCATAAGGAGCTGACAAGTTGGATATTCTCTACCCTACCATACCCTAAGCCCAAGTAGTAGCTTTCACATAGCCTAATAATGTGCTTTAAGACCAGTTATTCCTTTTGTGAACATCAATACCTAGAAACTTAAACCTTTAGAGAGCCTTCAGAGTTTTTGACTTGAGAGTTGCAGGGAAAAAGTAACAATGACTAAAGAGCTGGGGGTATGTAGACTGTGCAGTCTTATGAACACAATCACAGTACTGGATCTGGCTGAGATGGAGTTGACTTTCTTCATAGCAGCCCATATGGTGCTGTGTTTTGGATTTGTGGCTAAAACTGTTGATAACACACCAATGCTTTGGCTGTTGCTGAACAGTGCTTGTACAGTGTCGAGGCTTTTTTTCCCCACTCTGACCCAGTATTTAAACATATGCTATCCAACTTGGCAGGATTAAAAGCACCTACTCTTCCTGGTAAAACTATGCCTTGCAGAGCAAGTTTAGTAGAAACAAAGTGGAGACCTAAAATCTTTTGACACACTTTTGTATTAAGGGCAGAAAAACTGTTCAGAAGACTCTACCTCTGTTATAAAGTCAATATGTGTTAATAGCTATGTGTCTGAACACTAGCAGGAGACAGTGTCAAGAATTTAAAGAAACCTCTGTTACCTGACATTATTGTAACCTTGACATGCAAGAGAGGAAGTTGTGAGCTCAGTGGAATCCACCAGGTTTACGAAGGCCTTGGGAATCTGCAGTAATAAAGTGAAAATTGATCATGTTATATTTGCAATTCAAGATCAGCAGGTAGCAATAATGGTACATTATGTCCACAGCTTCACATGTGTTACCTCTGGCCTGGGATTCTGCCTGCATAAAATCAATGACCTAAGTCCTTGCCAATTCCATCCTGAACTCTACTCCTATACCTGTCATCTAGAATAATGTTGATCATCATTCATTAAGTACTTGTGACTGTGACTTCTTGACTGAGACCCAGCAATTAATTTTACATACCCAAAGTGGCCACCAGCCAACTAAATTGAACTCAAATGACCTAGGAACTACCATTTTTGTGGCAACATACCAATGCAAACCTGGGGATGAAAAGCCCTGTATAAAATAGCACAAGCTCTCATGCATCTTGCCTCACCTCTCCCGCAAGCAGAAAGCAGCTTTGCATTTACATAATGATATTTCACTTTTAAAAGTGCACATAAACAGATTCTGAAAATAATAGCAGAGAGAATCTGAAGAGAATGCGTGGGTGGAACTTCACCCATACACAACATTTGCTGAAGTCAGTCTGAGAAAAACGAGTGGTTGTGGCCTGATGCAATTGAACTGTAGAAGGTTTAGAATACCCTTTAGGCCTTCAAACCAGCAAAACAAAATTCTTAGAAGATGCTATTAAAATATTTCAGATAAACAGTTAATAGTCTGCTCTAATAGTGATATATCTGCATCTAGTCTGCTATTCATTAGTAGACTAAGACACAGTGCAGAGCATTTCCCAGAAACCACCCTAGATAAGCAGATAATTCTTAGTGCAGACAGCTAGAAAACCTTCAGAAATGCTGAGATCTTAAAATGAACACAAAATAGGAAAAAACATCCATTATACATATTTTTAATGGGTGTTTTCTTTGGTCTGTAAAAGTCATCACCAAGTAGTCAGCAGCTTGTACACTGTGTAGGTAGCTCCACACACCCAGTAATTAGATATCAGTTATTTTCACAAACAGCCCTGTTAAACATGAATGACTTTCAGACCTAGACAGATAGACTCCATTTTTCATAAAAATCACTTAAAAAACCCCAAAGACTGAGTGGTACATCAGCTTGTGTTGAAGCAGTTACTTGTCCATCCTTTCTGTTTGCATGCATCAGGTTTTTAAAAGCATGAATAAAACACTTAGTGACAATGAACAGAGCCAGTGGATTGGAGTCAATGAGATTGGTGTTCTAAGTCACCTGAACAGTGATACAAGCTGTAGACCAGTAGGGGAGACTGGAAAAATCAGCAAAGGATTCAGGTATTCAGTGTTGATGAATAAATCCTACCTTTTTATACAAAAAATCCAAGACAGCTTTAAGTCTTTCCAGGTTGTCCAATATACAGTTCTTCTGTAAATGAGATGAGAAATGCTGTCAAAACTAGTAGAAAAAATGGTTATCAATTTGCCAAAAGTCACAAACCCTGTGTGTTGAGCTGTGTGTTGAAGGATTACTAATGAGCACTATATTCTGGATTCAGCCTTAGCTAGCATCAAGAAAAAAACATGGAACTAGTCTTGTAATTTAACTGCCTATAATTAGACAACATATTAAAAAAAGACAGGGATGGCAAAAAAATGTATCTTTAGGCTTGAAGGTGGAAAAATGTTCTGCTAAGGCATCTCAAACACGGGATCACAAATTAAGTGCAGATGTTAAGAAATACAAAACACATTGTGTGCCAGGAGTTTACATCACTGGATAGAATCATTCCAACATCCCAGAACTAGCTAGTCCTTTGGTTCACTGGAGAGCGGAATTTGGGAAAGCATCTCAACCACCTGCCTTGACTGCTAAACCACCCCGTCAAAAGCTTACCGGTTGTGTGAAGGCACAGGAAGAACATGGGTTTTCAGCACTAAAAAAAACTGTGATTAATTTCCAGTCATTTTGGAAGTCCATCATCTGGGAGAAAAAAAATACATTGAAGGAATAGGGTAATAAGAGACCTATTTGCTATTTTTCTTTCTCGCACGAGATTTGCTATGGCTTTAAATCAGCAAGATGAAGCAGTAGTCCATGGCCCAACCATGGCCAGACTAATCACTTCCATTTGATAAGCCATCCAGCTTTTCCCTAGAGGATACAGCAAATGGATGGTTAGGCAGCAAATGATGCAATTAAAGCTGAACACACACCAATAAATAGCTCAGGATAGAGCCGGAAATTGCTGCTGCCATTGGAGTCTATTGGAGAAGATGGGCATACACAGCTTAGCACAGAGCTTGATACTGCTTCTTTCCACCACTGTTGCAGCTTGCTGACAGGATTAATGTTCCCAAACTGCTGAGGTTTGGTCACACTAGTGGGATGAAGACTGGAGCAAAAAATCTGAGAGCTAGAGTTGTGCTCAGTTGTGCTGTTTCTCATGCAGTTCCTATCAATCCTGAAGAGTATTGGTTGGAACCACTTAGTTCCATGAAAATGTATGCTAAATCCATGTACAAACAGTCTGATAGGCTCCCTGTAGAGCAAAGAGGCAACAGGAGAATCACTTTGGCAATTACATTTTCCCCTTATGTCAAGACTATTTTACAAAATAACATGCCTCAGGATTAAGAATAAAAGAAAAATGAACACATAGAGCTCCAGGATGAGATTTACAAAGCACTCAGCCGTGGATGATAATTCAAGCTCTCACCAGCGTGAATCACTGACATCAGCCAAAACATATCTAGATGTTTACTGTCCTTTTTGAAAATATGATCCTAAAGATGAAGAGGAAACTGAACAGACAAATACTGAGAGTTACTATTTTGGGTTGGCTTCTCAGAAACACTGGCAAAGTTATGGACTGTAGCTAGCAGACGTCTCACATCCTTAACCAATAGAAAACAAACATATTGGCTTCCCTACCAAGTTCTTCATCCAATCTGACAAACGTAAACCAGGTGGGATACTTTCCAGAACAAAACTCTCTACTTGAAAGGTACAGAACTGATTCTTATTTACATGAGAAAGACCAAAGTCCATTAACCTCAAGAAATGGCATCTTCTGCTTTGAAGAGATTTTTGAGTGCTGTTTAAAGCATTTAATCACATTTCTCCCCTTTTCTGCTACAAAACCAAGCGCTCTGAATTGTCCTGTGTTTTAAACAAACCTGATTCTCTTTCATGAGCTTCACTATTTCTTCAGCTTGATGCAGGAGGTCTCTGAAAAGCAGAAAGGAAAAGAGAAACTATGGAGGCATCAGTAAGGCTAAAGCTTTGGCTGATTTTTAGCATTAAATCAAACAACATTTGAGATTTCAGGTGGAATTAATCTTTTCTCTCCTAAATGTGTTAAGATTAGACACTTGTCTGTGCTACACAGAGAGCCTGGGGTGATTAGCTCATATTCAGGTATCTCACTTTCAGACGTGTGCGCTTAGATGAAAACAGCAGACACAGCTTTGGTAGGCACACCTCTGTCCTGGTTTCAGCTGGGATAGAGTTAATTGTCTTCCTAGTGGCTGGTACACTGCTATGTTTTGAGTTCAGTATGAGAAGAATGTTGATCACACACTGATGTTTTCAGTTGCTGCTAAGTAATGTTTAGACTAAGTCAAGAATTTTTCAGCTTCTCATGCCCAGCCAGCAAGAAAGCTGGAGGGGCACAAGAAATTGGCACAGGACACAGCCAGGGCAGCCGACCCAAACTGGCCAACAGGGTGTTCCATACCATGGGATGTCACATCCAGGAAATAACTGGTGGAAGTGGTGGTGGGGTATCACAGCTCGCTTGGGGATTACTGGGTGTCGATCCGTGGGTGGTGAGCAATTGCACTGTGCATCATATCTACATTCCAATCCTTTTATTATTACTGTTGTCATTTTATTAGTGTCATCATTATTAGTTTCTTCTTTTCTGTTCTGTTAAACTGTTCTTATCTCAACCCACGAGTTTTACTTTTCCCGATTTTCTCCCCCATCTCACTGGGGCGGGGGGGGGGCGGGAAGTAAGCAGCTGCGTGATGCTTAGTT